>DWGJ01001486.1:0-19676 GCA_018246895.1 Aspitha aspitha aspitha
TACTAATCATAGTTTTTATATTCACCTTGAAGGGGCCCCATATCCCTAACCTATACAGACTTGACTGTGACCCCTCGTATGCAACAATCCTGCAACTAAGGTAAGTGCCCGTGAAATATCTTCGCGTCGGCTGGCACCGTATCGCGTTTACTATAGAAACTCGTAGGCTATTAACTTCGAGTCTGTACCGCCGGCTCCCGACCCCGTCAAGTTCGGTACAAGACATGCATCGTTTATTGATTTGCTTGACAATTTGGACTACCTACTTCATCTAATTTCATATTTTACACACGGCACAGTGGCATATTGTGCCTTTCAGTACTCAACAATTTTTTTTTTAAACCCAAAAATACGCTAAACCTGGACCACAATTCATAACTTCTAAGTTGTGGCAGTGTTCGACCGACGGCCGCTAACAATTATTCAATAGGACGCTAAATCACTGAAAGATTTGGTGTCATTGACGTTACGTGTCGCCTCCAGCGCAATGGCTAGTTGACGACGCGCTTCGGAGACCGTCGTAGAAGTCGCTACGCCGCGGCGCAGGCCCCGCCCCTCGACCTTCAAACAAATGTAATGTACGCACCGCGAGCTACGCGGAGGAGCTAATGAAGAGGTGCGTTTCATGAGTTCATTTCATTTGTCGGCGATCACGTACGTACGACGAACACGTGGGCGACGGGCGCGCGCCGCTCGCGCTGCGGGACTATGGTCGGCGGGTAGTTCTATTCTCGAATGGCATTTTACTGTGTATTTAGAAATTACGGTTAATAAACGGATAAATATGGTGTAATATTGATAGGATTCGATCAGTAATCGCGATATTGATGGCATTTTCAAAACAAATAAATAGATCGAGAGTTGGGATAACATTTAACGTAAAAACGATTTTAAACATTGCACCCGTCCGAGTTGAACTTATTTAGTTGTCAAAGAAGAATCAAAACAAAATGAATGAAATTATTCGGGCGTTCGGTGGTATGCCGTCAGTATTCATGAGCGCCACGTCGACGCCGCATGTTCGGTACACGAGCGCGGGCTCGCGGCGCGCGTCGCACGGACACGCGTGGTGTCGCGCCTTCCTTGCGTCTCTACCATAACGTTACCGTCAACTGTTACATCTGTATACTCACACGGCAAACGTAATTTTTACCAGTTTAATAATTTTCACATCACTAACTCGAGGTATATTAAGATATTACTATTATTGACTAAAAAATTGAAGTACAAGCTCTATATTATCGCCACGGTTAAAACGCTCCGAAGCCCCCGAGATGACGGGTCGTAGCGTGTCAGAATGGAGAAGGTTACGGTGCCGCGAGTGGAGCACGACTCTTCTTGACGTTTAATTTCCACACTTTCTGTATGCAATAATCGACAGCATCGGCCGCCGCGCGCCACCCGGGCCCATCGCACCGCACCGGTCGGAAACATATTACACTCCATATCGCGAACCCTTCCAGTAGAACGCTACCGTGAAAGAAAACATCCGTTTAACGCGAGCCGTATTAGGCGAGGCGTCAATGAAACGGCGGGCGCGTTGAAAACACCCGCGCCGGGAAAAGTCGGCGCGAGACGGCTATACGCTTTCCTTCATTCGGGACGGGGACGGAACGCGCAGGGGCGAGTTTCCCTCTCGTTCGGGCGGCGCGCGGCAGTGACAGTCGGGCGGCGGCGGGGAGCGCGCGCTGGGCCGTCGCACCGGGCGCGGAGCACGTGCTCGCTTCGCTGGCGTAGTTTTGTTTTTCAATAATATTTAGGGTGCAGTGCGCGAGTGACGGTCGGCGGTCGGCGAGCGCCGTGACAGGAATTGAGAGCGTCCACGCGTGAGGCGCGCCGCGCGTCTCGGCCCGCGTGCTGCGCCCGTTGGCGCCGATAGCCGACGATACAATAATAGACGATTGTTTAGCCCGGCTCCGCTGCTCGACCTCTCCGACTCTGTCGCACGGAATACGTCAGGTTTGTTTACAGCTTACCTTTCTCTCCCGCCACTAACTTCGTATTCCGGAACATCGCTCGATATACTTTTAGAACGTATTCGGGAATAATTTTCCAAATTTAATTTAAGCGAGGAAACCCTGAATTCGGGCTGGTATCTATTTTTATAAGTAAACAGTATCAATACGATTCAACTCAGTCCATACGAGTCTAACGCATCGGACTCATTTTGTTAGAATTACTTTGACAGTGTTGACCTTATAACAACTATTTTCGGCAATCGTTGTCCAGTCGTAATCGTGAAGTAGAGAGTTCAAAGGGAAGTATCATTAAGTGCTCAAAAATTGCATTAGATCGTAGCGGTAACGAGACGAGCGGCGTTCACAAATATTCTCGTCTCAATCGCGGCGTATCGGACTCACCTACACCTAATTAATTTCACTGCTGATTACATCGGAGCCCGCTAGGTCGCTTCAAATGATACGTATTTGGACCTTCATTATGGATTGGAACGTAAACAACAATTTTGGAATGTTATCTTGTTTGGATTTTCGTAACTTTAAAAATGCTACGGTGCGACCGCGTCGAGAGAGACTCCATCGGTGCTGCGGAACTATAGAACTATAGGACTATAGGACTATAGGATAGAGAAGTATAGGACCGCCAGTTCATCTTCGGAACATGATTCCCACGGTTTTATGGGAGCCGGCTGCGAGACGGCTGCGGTACGATGTCGCGTTGCGGTACACCGATCGAAATAAATAGAAACTTTCGCATTCACAACACGGGCCGGCCGGCATCAGTATGCCGAGTGCACGCGGTGCATATCGCTCTTGAGATATTTATTTCGCCAGGCGGAGTCCCGCGGGTGGAGTGTCGCCGCGCTCCCCGGGCTCCCCGGGCTTCCTTTCTACTCTATTGTTACTGAATTACACTTTTAAAAAACTCGAATTATATCTGCGACGCGTGTATTTCCTTGGCTCAATTCGTTTTTAGAAAGGGTCTGAACAGAAATTATCTTAAACAGATACGTTCTTATATGATCACATACCGACGCCGAAGTGTACGAGTAAGCACGCCACGTTAGGTACAATTCATAATCAGCGATTGCGAATAAGTCAGTTGAAGTTTAAAACGTACTTCACAAAACTCATAAAATTACAAATTAAAATTTAACATTTTATTTACTTACAAAACGATGTAAAAACCAACCTAAAAAACCTACAGAAATTCAGTAATTCGCAACCGTTATCAAAAGTAAACGACACTATATTGGAGAGCGTATTGCCCTACCGCCGAGTTGACGGTGGCGACGCTACCCGCGGTATTGCTTATAGTAATATTCACATACGTAGTATTAGGGGTACGCGTAGTTGACGGGAAATGCAGGAACAATACTAATACATGATGTATAACATTGATGGCTAGTTGTAGGTGTTGCATAAGTTCAATAACAGCGGAACATTGATACATAACATTATATTGGCGTGCGCGAGTGTGATGTTAACGTATAATGCGCGGCGCGGTGCAGGCCACTTCTGTGCTGAGTGGGTGACAAGGGGCCAATTGACTGTTATCAAGATTCGTCACAGACATTTTGCTTCCAAAAAATAGGCGATTACCAAGGACATATTTCGTGGCGCACCCCGCGTGCACCGTGCAGCCGACCGCTCTGCCATTAGTCGCCGGCCCCTTCCCTCGCGCGCCTCCCGAACACGTTTCCGTCCGTGAACAAGTAAATTGGACGAGGAATCGTAAAATATAACAGTTTCGGCGGCAATTTACGGCGCCTGAGGGGCGCGGGGCGGGGGGCGGTGGCGGCTCGGCTGCGTCGTCGTGTAAATGTTTGCACTTTGAACTTAAGGCATTCGGCTATAATATGTTGACGACATGTACCGCATTACATTTAATGCGATGTAAAACTGCACGTCAGTCGGTACCGTAGGACGTATCGGGACGTATCGGGACGTATCGGGACGTATCGGACGGAACAGACAGAACAGCTCTGCTCCGAGCCGGACGGCGTTCGCTCGCCCGCATCCGTAATACGGTAGTCAATTACACACTCGGTCCTCATTCGTCGATCTAAAATTTTACGCAGATCTTTAAAGAAAAGCACGTTTCGGGGGAAGAACAGTTTTGCAACGTCACTGTAATAAAACTCACAACATTTGGCGCATCGAGTCGCCGAGGAAGGTTCAGACGCCGCCATTAGCATATCGCGGGCTGCGGCTCCTTGTGCCGCCGCGAACCTCGCTACGTCAATATTAAAGGAAAATACGCACCATTCAAAATACCTACGTACACAAAACGTAACGCTAACGTTCGAACTATCGTTAACACGGGGAACGTCTCAATCGATGCAATATTCCATTGTGTCAAATGTAGGGATCACAATATTTAGTTATCGTAGTTCCTTCACAATAAACATGTCGCATGCGACCAGCCGCCCCGCGCCGCCCGCGTGTAGCCGCGTGTCCCGTCGGAAGCACGTGTTGATCACTTTCCGTTGGTTCGTTAGTTGCGAGGGTTGTTGAGTTGCCTCTTGTACATACGTCGTACGAAGTCGTGGGCGGTTCATTGTGAGAAGAGAGTATTGACGACACAAGTCATACCTTTTATCGGCAGTGATCGTTATTTGGCGGAAGTCTTGTGGGCTTATATTTAGTTAACGTCTGGTTAAATAAAGGATTCTGTGAACGTCGGGAATCAATTACAGTGACATGGAATCCGGCAGCCTGCGGCGGCGGGCGGCGGCGCCCTGCCGCTACTCGACACGTTCTGGTTTGCTCGCACTACGACTATCGTGATATGTGCGTACCGCTAGAATACAATGAGAGGCGGTGTATGTACTTGCGGTGTGTAAACGTTACTCAGCAGGGGTCCGCTCGCCAGTGACCCGGCGGTCGCGGGGTACAGTCTGTGGAAACGTGCGGTCCCCGGTGATGTGGTCGGCCGGCGTCGTCTAATCTCGCGGCTTGCATTCGCCGAAAGCCACAATCCGCTCGGCAAACGATCACCGTTTGATCTTTTTGAATCCATCTCGCCTTCGACTGTCGCCTTTCACGGAAATATTTCATACTTACTCGCAAGCAGTCCGAGCTTCACGAGGAAGGGCTTTGCCAGGATGATTGATTTGTAAATTAAAAAACCTTGTGTTGCTATTAAAGAGAATTCCGTAATAGTCGCAGTTTTCAACGACCAACTCGTAGTAGAACAGTCGGAAGAAGTTCCCCGAGCACAGCCGCGACTGTACTTTTGTAGGCACAGCGATGTGCGACCGGTGAGGATGAAGTATCTCTCGTCATAAGCGGGTCGCGATCTACAATAAAGTCCTTTATTCGAAGTGAATTCGATTCGCTGGTTCTTTTCCGTCCATTGTGTGCAGATGTGAGACGGAGATTATCTTTTAACTTTTAGATATAAAAGGTATCGGTTACGAGGGATTTTCGACTGGAATGCGGCCAACATTTTTTTTGGCGTACGTACGTGAGCTGCAGCTAGAATTTTGGAGTGAGTAAATTACTTTTATGCGGTGCGGAGTGTTACGCTGGACTTTTATTCCAACGCGCTATATACGACAATAAGAGTTTTAATTTTTTTACGAACCGTATTAGTCGAATGACGTAATAGCTACAAGTCATTTAACTTACATTACGTTACTCGAACGAGCTGAAGTAAGGCAATGAGCGTATTTGTTGCACGGGCGGCGGGCGGCGCGCGGGCGGCAGGTTGCTAGCGGTTGGTCGGGAATACATGCACACAAGCCTTGTGGGCTACCAGTCGTTAATTAAAGTATTATAACGTGTTTAATCAACAGTATTTTTACAAAACTGCATGTAAAGGCACTGGGGCTTGGCAAAATTTACGTCGTCGTTGGCAAAAGGCACTCCTCACAACACCTGCATAAACAATATGAATATAATAATATCTCCTTTATTATAGTAGTACAGTGAGTGTTTCAGACCTTACACACTATTTATTTGTGTTTCTGCTATAACCTATGAAGATGTTCGTTGTTTCGTTCTTTCTCATCTGTACAGATATTAGCATTCGCCGGTTTATTGTTTGCAAATGCATATTGCAGGCTTTTGTTCGGCTTGCGATGTTTTCGAAAAGTACAAAGAACTAATAAGGCGACAAAAGCTCTGGGAAAGTAGGCTACAGGGCGGCGAGCGGCGCGCGGTGACGCCGTCACTGTCCTCTACTGCTACTGGAGCTGTGTCACGCGCCTCCTGCCACGCCACACTACTCAATTTAATCATCTCGTGCGTATGGACATGTAATAAAAGAAAGTAATAAAGTTTTGACCCTTAAAAGTTGCCACTGAGGAGGTGAAGCAAATTCATAATAAAAAATGTATTCGATCGTTTCAAGAAGGTCCGGCGTGGCTCGGGTCGGGTCACACATCTGAGAGAACACTAATCCCGTGTATCGTGTGTTTCCCGAAGTCCATCGCGCGCCCGCGGTGCGGTGCGGTGCTACTGATTTACGAGCGCATTGCGCCGGCGAAACGTTTTACGAGCGTCCTACGGCCTGCAGTTATAGGTAGTCATGATAGGTAGGCTTCGATGCACGTGGAATAAATAAATTATTGTCTGTGGCAAATTATTGTACGGACGGCGAGTATAAGAACGGCCGATAAATACCTGTGCCGTGGCAGTGAATCGGCTCATAAACATGCTTATGTACATACTACATAACTATTATTACCAAATACGGACAGAATAAATAAACGTGCCTATCGCATATCTTTTCGTTCTGGGAGTTCTCCGAGTACTAGAGCCAGAGGTGAGTGTTGGTCGTCGTCGGATGCACCTGCGATTAGCGGCGAAGCGGCTCCGGTGTCTAATGTTCGTGTACGTTACGAGTATATTAGCATGGCGCGGTCACAACATTCAAACAAACCTACATAGTAACCAACCGCAATAGAACTGAGCTACATCTAACAAAGTACATTGTTATCTGCAGATATGTATATGTTTACAGACGAACAAATAAATAAAGATAAGTTACCGCCGTGATATGTGACTAGCTGCGCCCGCAGCTTCGCCCGCGTGGAAATCAATATTTTCCAGTTTTCGCAACATTTGTCATTGCTGCTCGACTGCTATTTTTTTACAGCGTGATGGTATATAGCCTTCCCCAATGAGTGAACTATTTAACACAAAAATAAATTTTTCACTTCGAACCGGTAGTTCCTGAGATTAGCGCGTTCAAATAAATAAACTTTCAGCTTTATTATACTAGTGTAGATATAGATTGCCGCTGCGATCCGGGAGTTGAGGGTTCACCACGTACGTAAACTTATATTTACAAGTAACTTTGCATTGTTTACGAAGACTTCTCCGCGGTAATACAGAGGCTAGATGAGCCACTCAGCCGCTGCGCCGCGCGGCCGCCGAGGGCCCTCACCGCCCCCTCTCGCATCAACATTTTTCTCATAGTAAGGATTTGTCTTCAATTACAGCTACCCTCCCTGTGTATCTAGCCCCCGTGTGGCTAGCCCCCCGGCACGCGACGCGATGTCTGAGGACGTAGGTTTTGCAGACGGAGCCTCTCTGGAGAACTGACACCTATCGTTCAATCTGTTGTGTAAACTTTATCCACCCTACTTGTATGATTGTTACATTACGAGAAAGTGTAATATTCAGATATAAAGTCCGGATTTAGATCAATTGTAAGTGGAGGTGGTTCCCGCGTCTCAGCGCGGCTCCCGGCCGCGTCCACGGGGATACGACGCCTCTTATGATAAATGGCCATTAATTGGAGAATTGTAATGAAATACTCCCTCGTCGATACCATTACGATTTTATTTATGGAGTGCCATATCTCAGAACGCCAGTTGAAACCGTAATATACGACGCTGGCCGAGTGCGGTTTTCCAAACTTAGCCCACCTTACACAAATAATGGAGTAGCTGCTTCCAGACGGTAGCGTCACACGTAACGCGGCCGGTACGTGCCGGGCCCGTGCCGGCAGACGTTCAATGTTATACCACTGGGTTCTCACTGCTCTCCTTATTGAACGCACATAAATATGAAATGTAGTTAAAAGAGAATACTGCCGTACTCATGCTAGCCGTACTAACGAATGCATCGAAAGCTACGAGTTCGATTGCATCGGTAGAAATCTTCGTGTGATACACATACTTACTTATTCTCGTTCGAGATTCAATGGAACCCTTCACATCCCCCCCCCTCGCCCCCCGCCCTGACCCCCGGCGCCGCGCCGCTCAGCACGCCGCACACGTAACAATTCCGGATCCCAGACGAGCCGTCGCCGGAATGGAATTTAATTACCGTCTCAGGTGAAAAATGGTTTTCATTACCTGTCCAATGTTTCTCGTCCACGCGTATTTTGCTATACATTGCCGATTCATTTGCGTTGCTATAGAAACGGTTCACACGTAGCCCGCAACGTATGTCGCCGACTTACGTACGACACGGTTCTATATGAGACAGGAGCGCTTTTACTGTAAAAGTCAATTGTACATTATGTGTTACCTACAGTTAGATTTTTGGGCGCATTTGTACTGAATGTACGCATTGGCTATATCCATTATGTGTTATGTCTTCATCAGTTTTCATCATGCTGCGAATCCTCCGTCACACTGAACAATGCACAGTCGGTAACAAATTAAACAAATGTGCTCAATCGTAGGAATGCTCGTCTCGGATGTGAGCCGCGTCTCTCGACTGTCGGCGAGGGCGCCGGCGACACTGGCGACACTCGATACGACACTGTTCACTGTTCGCGATACAAGTCCTGGGAATTCATTACCTACGTTAATGTATACTATCAATTCAATCGATTTCATGTTTTAAATAATTCACGAAAATCATTATGTTTCGGTTTTTTTGTCTCTCTCTTTTGCACTTCGTAATCTACATATTAACTACGTACTTCAGTATTGTTAACGGAAACCTAAGTTTGCTTCGCATCGGTGGAAATACGTCAACGTAGAGTATTACTTATTTAATCGTTTACGTTTTACCGTCACAGATTAGAGTGAATAACAACAAAACTGATTATATGATATCGTGTATATCACAATACCCGTCGCCGCTGACTGCGCGCGGCCCGCACCTGCTCGCTAATTGTGAGATTAAGGCGCGCCGCCCAAAATAATTATGTACAACCGGCGCTGGGCTCGCCCTGCGGCGATGTGCACCGAGAGTCGCGCCGATTACGGTTCATAACAGCGTGCAATAATTGATGGGGATTGAGTTCTGTAGCGAGGCGTTGACAAAAGAGCTGCGGAAGTACCGTACGTTGTAGTAGGCGGGCAGGAGCGCGAAGTGTGGCTAGTACTGGGTGATGATATCGTCGGCTACTCGTCTGGACTTATGTTGTGACGTAGCTAGAGAGTGTCCCCGACGCCGGGCCGGTTACGTGACGTCACGGGTGGCTTCTGGGTAGCCGAAGTTGGTAGGTGCATTACCGCACCATTCCGAAAGGAGCAGGATGAAGGGGGCTGCGAGCACCGGCCTCATGAAGGCATCGATATACATACGTACGTTGAAGAATTTGACTCTTTCCAGTAATAAACATATCGTTGTAGTACTTGGCGCTGTAATTGTATGTTTGACTTTTAATTGACATTTCTTTGGAATCTGTCGGTCGGCAATATCAACACAATATGAACGTAAACAGTGAACGTATAGTCAATATTGTGCAGTCACTACTCGTACATACATATATTGGGTATTACGTACGTATACCTAGTGAATTTCGATAGTTTTTTTTCAATAACCGGGAAAGAAGATCGGAGCTCGTTTCCAGTTTAGATGACAGTGTTCGGCAACGAGAGCGCATGAATTATGCATTTTAATATGCATTTTAATTTTAAAAAAGGTTCATCGTAAAAGTCGCAGGCGAATAGTTCTCTCGTTACGCCAGTATGCGACGCCCTTACCGGCACCTGTGTGACATAAATTATTCCGTAATGTTACATAGATAACATTCGGAACGTTCCGGACTCTTCAGACAAATGTCGCGACATTTCCCTCGCTTCACCCCTCGCTCGTAATGGCGCGCTCCGCTACCCGGGAGCTCTACCTGATATCGAATTGATACATTATGAAAAGCGCTCGCAGACGCGCAAGACGCGGTTGGCTCCTCGATGGGCGACCGCTAGTGGTCAATGTTCAGGAGTGTTGCCGTGCTTCCGAGGGCACGTTGAGCCGTTGGTCTCGGTAGTAATCATTGAACGTCGTCGGAAGCCTTAAAGGCCATTAATCTGTATCTCGCGTTTGCGCACGAGCCCCGCGCCCGGCAGTGGGATCTTAAGTTGTCGCAACTATAAAATCGTCAGATCCTACTGCAAGGTGCTTGTTAGTCAAAATAAAAATGCGAGTCAGAACCGACGTGGAGCCGAGCCGGCGGCGTCGTCGGTGACGTCATCGATCAGTGGCGGCTCAACGGCACTCCGTCGAGAGACGACGCTCGACATGTTACTGTAACACAAGTGATGAGTTATTCGCTGAGTTATGACGACTAGACGACATCTTTATAACTAAATGAGAGTCCCCTGAGTATAATCCATACCTCATTCACACTCATACGATGTATCCAAATGTCCGGGTTAATATTATGTCGTCGTCTGTTGCGCTGCTGTTGGACAAATAACTAGACACGTTGCTACTGATATTTTGTCTATCTCGCGCAGATTGAATTATGGGTTACTAAGTATGTAGTTCTCTTGGTATTTGTATACTGCGACAGCTCATGTGCTATCCCGATCTGTGGATTGCGGGATGTTACAAAACCGCGTATTCTTTATCCTTCCAATCTATTAAATTATTTTAAATGTTATTGTAATAAATTAAAGAAGTGCGTGATTAGTCCATTTGGGGCATCAGGAATCCCAGTGTTCATTACGCTTTGCTATGTTTACGTCCGTTGCTCGCTCCAGCGACTCTCCGCAAGAAATATGTCAGCGCTGAGCGCGGGCCGTGCGCTACAGACGCGCCGTGCACTCCGATTCATCGCGGTAATGAGCTTCTACACAAATAACACTCGCGAACCATACGTAGGTACAGTAGCGTCGCCACCAAGGGGAATGTGTTACAAGCGCTCGACTAAATGGGAACAGTCACAATACTTTGTTCGTATAGGTACTAGTAGTATGGCTTTAGCCAATGAACTTGATACTTGACATATAATCAGTGTTCTGTATACGTAATCGAACCTGGTACTCTGAAATTTGCAGACGATACATTTGTTAGTCCCCCGCTTACTAAAATTATGTAATTGAACATTTTATTAACAATTTTCCTAGAAATTATCCCTACTTTTTCTTTCCTCATTTCGAATTCATCGCGTACTTCTATATACGAATGTTTGAGCTGCGCTCAAATTTGAATCTCCGAAAGAGAGTTTTAAATGAAGGCTTCCCCTCCCGGTTGAAATGAAAGCAAATATTGGCCACAACGTGAAGGATTAGTTAACTATTGCCCCTCTGAAAGAAATATATGCATTTTTCTGCGGAAATTAGCCGAGGGGAGTTTCTGCGGCAGTTTAATATCGGGAGCTCGCCTGGAGACGACGCGGGCGTGCGCACGTTTACGAGTGCTTGCGTGTTCAAGACGCCATGTTCAATTTACTGCCTCGTGCATGAAGATTGTCATCTTTCATAGCTACGACTACCCTCGATAAATATCATTTAGGTCTAATTATAGTGTATAAAGGAATACGGTATGACAAATGCTATGTTAGCATTAATGTTGTTGTCAGTTGTGTGCTGTCTGGCGGCATCGGGTATAGCTTGAAGAAAGTCAATATATATTTGTATTTCCTTGAAACCGATCCATTATACGATCCCGTTATGCATTATTTTCTTGAAGCCGATAGTCTTAATTAGTCGAAAGGCGAATTAACTACAATGTTAATGTTTATGGAAAGTGGAAGGGAAATTGGTGCAGTACGTGGAATTGCGACTGGAAGCTGGAACCCTGGTGGTGGTGGAGCTCGGGACCGGAGCGGAGTGTACCGGCGGTCGGAGGACTTCACGCACCTTCAGATCAACTCGAAAACAAACGCAAGCTCGTTTTGTAATAATAGAGAATAACTACAGTAATCATGAATACTCGAGTTAACACAAAAAAAGCAATATTCTATTAAATTTTTTCATCCTTTATATTCATCCGCCAGCCCGCTTACTCCTCCTGTAGTCTTCTGAAAACACGTACATTTAATTATCTTGTTTTGAATCACAACAAACAGGCCACATTAACATAAAACGGGGACATGCAATCTGCCGGCCATTGTGCGCGCCCGTCGCCGGAGCGCCGCCGAGCGCCGGCCGCCGCGCGATCGGAACGACTTTTTAGCGTGACGTAAGAACCATGTACGGAAATTATCTACCCGCTCTGTAGAGCACGCCTTTGTTACCCGACAGTTTGAGGTGTTTGGAAAAGGTCCCAGTGTTCTCCGCGAGGGGTCGTAAAGGTCACCTTCCAAAAATACACGCCGAGGGCTTTGTTATCAAAGGTTTCGTGAGTGTTTAGAAGTTCAATGTTCACATTTATTTTCTGGGGTTGGCCTCGTTACTTTGAATTCAGTAGTAAGGATCCAGCAAGGTATGATATTAAATAGGAACAAATTTATTAGCTACAATGCTGAAAATTACACATGAGTAGATCCATTAATTATATTAATTTATCTTCATGGTTCTATACACCTGAAATCGGATGTATCCATTAGCGACATGTTCGTTGGACTGTGTGAAGAATTATTTTTTGTTGACCGATTCCTTCGATCCCATTCTCCATTTCGCCAAACAATACCCCAAGGTCGCGACATTATCCCTAGTTCGGTGCGATAGACGCGGTAACTCCAATCAACGTGTTACGCGTTACTCAAAAAATTCGCTTTATTAGCGTCCGATAGCTTTCGTTACAGGATTATATACATTACGATTGCGCCCAGCGCGACGGCGAGGGAGTCATTAGCGACGCTACGAGCTGCCCCCATCGGAGCTCGACGGAGGCACGCGAATGTCATATTTCCTGGCGGCCCGCGAACGAGGACACCGAGGCGCCCCGTTTATTACGTTCGAGCTCGATTTTATCCTTTCATATTTTACGTTAGAGCGCTGAACGTGAATGAGCATTCGCGTGGAGGCAGGTGGCCGTCGGTGGCAGCGCACGTCTGCGCGCACGACGCGGCTCCGCTGGGGATTGGTCGGTATTCGATTGCCTTTTCAAATATTGTCAAATAACAGTCTGCACGTTGCCACCTCGAGGATGTAACTGCATGGTTTTTCAATATACGATCGCACCAACGGGGTCGCATCACTCCGCGGGGAGGGTGAGGAGCTGCGCTTAGCCTTACAGTTCTCATCTGCATTTACTGTAATCACCACTCTATACATGTAACGGGTTCGAAATCTTTGACTTCCCTTCGGTCTTCGTCTCACCCGATCCGGTGGGATGTGTCTCGTTACTTGTAATTTCTCCGTATTTTAGTAATTTTTCCTAAATCGACGTATAATTGACTAGCACTATCGATAGAAATAAAATATGTAGAGATAACGCGTACAAAACTTTCTCGGAGCCTAAATGACACGATACTTTCACCTTCCTACCTTCCTACCTTCCTACCCTCCGGCGCGGGACGTGCGAGTGGAGGCTGGCGAGGGGCGCGACCGCGACCGTTAACCTTGCATGACTAGAGGTTTCCGCAGATTTGGCTTTTAATGAAAGTTTCATCAAAAGGCATTTTATTCATCTAAAAGTATCCTATAAAATACAAGTAACTTTGAGTAAGTATTGAATATTAGGCGAATTCATTTGTTTATATTAAAGTTAATGGCGATCGATCACGTGGACTGCAGGTGTCTTGGTAGTCGTCGGCGTCAGAGGAGTGCAGCCAGAATCCTAAGGCGTCCGAGAACGTAATAGATATTTTTATTAAATCTAAAGACAGAACAAACACATGTGCTCATCACACAAATATTTCTACTATGTAGCTAGAATTCTAACTCGCCATCTCCGGTTTAGCAGGTACGAATCTCTAACCGCTAGATTATGAGGCTAGTTAAATATACCGGCAACACTGTTGTCGTAAAGGCTTCGGTCGAGTCGACCCTTAAATATGTGTTTTGTAAAGTCGTTACGTCACGCGGGGCGGGCGGCGGCGGGGCTCGCAAGTGGGCCGTGAACACCCATCCTGTTAACTGCTCTACCTGTGGTATCGGCTGGCCGTCCACACTACAGCCGTCCGTCTGACGACGACGTTATCCGCTCCTTAACGACAACTTGACGTTTAATAACTTTCCGAGCGATGTAACCTCGTTTAGTGGCGGCAGAGACGTGGTTTCCGAACGGCCCGGGCGGTCCCTCGTCTCCCGCGATCGTGGACCTGCGCCGCCTGGCTCTCTGGCGCCTCAATATTCCTCTTGAATCACTGCGTTTGATTGATGAAAACCGTATTATAATCTTGCGTAGTTTGAAAGAACTAAGCGTGCAGACTGCAAGAGACCTTGTGTTATAGTACTTACTAGTGGATCCAACCACGCGTTGCCGTGGTTCAATTAAAATCATCATCATATATTAATAGCGTAACCCGATTTTTATCTCCATATTCTTGGGTTATGGTTTCGCAACTGAGAAACATTTTATGTTCATCCCGTCTAAGTAGTAAACCCTCCCCTTAAATAAAATAACATTTTTAAATAAAAGGATTAAATTTAGACCATGAAGGTTTTTTTGTTTGGTGACGGGGTGGAAACCTTCAAAAGGTACCACGGTGCCTTGGGAGAGACACCGGGTGATGTGGGATTTTTACCCACTAAAACCCCCTCGGTGGCCATCCTCGGCGGTATGTGGAGGACTCTGGGATCTTGCCTGCTTGCTTGCTTGCCTGCGGGCTTTTGCCTGCCCCAAGAAAATTATGTACATTATGTAATTGGGTCAGATATTGTCTATATATCAACACGTGTCTGGAAATACGAGATAAAAGGGTCGCAGGCTCTATCAACTTTTAACCTTGAAGAGACTAACTATCAAGCATTTGAGATGCCGCGTGATCTTCAACAATACATCCTTTAATCATAAGGAAAGGTCACGCCGCCATCAATGGCGAACGCTGTAAGCCCCTGTAAACTCGGTAATTACTTTATTGAACTTCTGCCCGTTTGTTTGGAAGTGAAGCTTTGTTAACATCGGCAAAGCTGTCTATTCATTAGTCCATTGGCTGTTATAGACAATCGCTTTTTTATCACTAGTCTTAAAAGGCAAGTCATCAATATAAATACTGGTCAAACGATGCAAGGAATTCTCTCAAATGTGATCAAAAATGACCTGACCACACAAGATCATCATCACGCATCTGATGACAAACAACGCGACTCGATCCTAACTTAAATGGGACAAGAATAGACAAAGAGAGAAATAGAGGGAGAGAAAGGAAGAGAGAGAGAAGGTAAAAGGGAGAGAGGAAGAGAAAGGGGCGGGGGAGAGTATTTCGTACAGGCTTTGGTTAAGCCGGCCTTTTGAAGTGTTGATAATAATACATATATTACAGCCAAACCAAGCAAATCTTTTAACGAAACCTCGCTGTGATCTATCGATCTCTGTCGTAATACAATAGAATATTTCAAAAGTCACTCAGCGACATATTACAAAAGAATAATAATTAACCTTTAAACGCCTTTTCGTACCTTATATCCAACAAAGCGGCAGCAACGAAAAGAAAAGATAATGAGTAAAAGAAAAAGAAAGTACCAGAATTCACGGGGTCTGCACTAAAGGCGAGTAATTTAAATGTTACAGTCGCAAATAGCCAGAGCTCTTTGAAAACAGATTTGGATAAATACTGGGGGCGCTTTTAATTCAACTACTCCACTTCCCGGAGCGAGGTGAAGGTTAAATCGATATTCAATTAACCTTTCAAAGAAAGCTCGATCCGGGTCAACAGCACGAATAATAGAATGGCAATCTATTTAGATAGTTCTATGGATTACGATTAGTTCAGTATTAAATCAGTCTGCTATTTGACAAGAGATGGCGCCACATGTATGTTGCATTATGCCGAACGTTTTATACATTTACATACACTTGAGTTCACCTACTGAAATACAATATAATTAAATATTAGACCATATAATTTGAATGTGATTACATTTTTATCTTAATTTTTTGTGTTTACTATTCGTGTTGCTTAAATTCAAAGCTGCGTTCATGTTTAATTGTACGTGCATAATCAACACAGTCAGCATTCACTATGCCGCGCATAGATTATACGCAATGCAATATCCACGATCGTAAATATATCCATTATTATATATAATAGTCATATCGGTGAGATTCACATTCCTAATTTGCGAAATCCGTATCACTTACCACGCAACTATTTCAACTGTATTGTCCACTGTCTAATAGCTTTTTTTCATTTACAAAACTGTAAATATAGCTGACTCTAAACTAAGCACTTAAGTGCCTGTGTTTTGGTAAGCTGAGAGCTGACAAATAATAGTAATAATATCATGGGATACCCTCATCCAAAAGTAGATCCTGTGCTATGGTGATAAAGCACATAGTAATATGTGCAACTAGCAATACATTTAAAACGGTTGTCAAGGTTACATTAAGTGTTTGCGTTATTTTTTTATTGCATATATCGCTAGCGTTTGACTGCGAGCTCACCTGATTGTAAGTAAGGTGCGGTATAAGATGTAGCGCGCGCGCCTAGAAAGTGCTTATACGCTCTTGTTTTGAATAACCCCAAGTTAACAAGGAAAAATAGACACTGGCATATAGTTTCACACCTTCGTTGTCTGCACTAGAAACGAAAAATAGAAATGGGTCACAAAAATGAGGTTTAGTGTTTATAGATCTTGAGCGTTTGTTAATAGCGATTCGACACAGGAAAACAACCTTTCTCTGCCCGTTGACAGCAGTGGTGGGGTGACTGTGCTTTACGACCGTGTTTTCGAAGGAGAACCTTTTTATTTCCACCCCCATTAGCGCCGATAAATACGTCCTGGCACACTATAATAACGATAAAGACAATTCCACACAAGATTTAAAATACATACATGGTAATCCGACAGCTGAAAGACATGCCACTACTTACGTAGATATTTTCATTACAAACAAATGTGCTTACAAGTTAAACATTTCTCCTGATTGATCATCGAACTCACGCACGTTTCAGCAGATCCAACCACTAGCTGTATAGGCTAACAATGTGTAAATTAAGATCGACTTACACACTTACATCCTCAACGTAATTCGAGGCAACTCTTACCTTTCATGAAGTTAATGGATCGACCACTATTCCGAGTAAAACTGGGCCGGAGCTTAGACTGTCGTTGTAGGTCACGTTGTGGTTTGTGGACCTTAGATTGAGGGGCCCTAAGCCGCCGGCTCTTACATTTATTACCTCTTCACGGTTCCGCGAATTTACAGCGCACTTAAGATCATTTTCGATTCGATACTTGTATCCCTGTTTAGGGAGATAGGCCAGAGATATGGGGACCGCCGTACGATACATGGTCCATTATTTTAACTTTCGAGACACTCTGTATACGCTAAATAACAGCCTGTGTAGTGTAGTGCTGAACTAATTATAATCCAACATTTCAACTCAGACGTTTTGTCAGTGACAAATCGATGATTTAATTTATCAATTGTTTTCATTGTATCGCAATATTACTCGTATAAAGATAACGATGAAGATAAAGATATTTCATTTATCAATGTTAAAATATAGTATACTTTAAAAATTTAACCTATACCTACATAAATTAACCTATTACTAAACAGATAATATAATAAGAGTAATAAAATAAAATTTAAAAGTATGTGTATGAATAAAAATAAAATAAAATGATACCAAAATATTTAAATACATTTTCCAACATATACAAAAAAAACCTTACAATAATATAAATTCATTCAATTAAAACACATCCAATTTTATACACATATCATTACGTTATATTCTACGAGTTATCATTTAAGGGGTGGGCGATGTATGCCGTAACACAAGGTCACACCTAGTACGGCAGACTTGGCTACAACCTTAAATTATAACATTTAACGTATAATTTTAAATATAAAATAAATATATTGTAAATATTAATATGTAGTAAATAAATTAAATTAAAAATTAAATAGTTCTGATATACATAATAGATTAGTTGTACAGTTTATTATAATTGTATTTAAGCATTTTATATCAGCCAACAGTAATGATAATAATTGGAACAATTCCACACACGGTTATTTGATTTCAAATAAGGAAATTAAATGCCGGTGTAATGGTAACCGGACAGCTGATAAACATACATACGATTATATAATACTTAAATAATAAATCTTTTTACGACACCTATACATAGAACATACAAAATTTGCTCATTACACAAACATTTCTCCTGTTTAACAGTCAGATAGACGATATAAGATATAAAAGATACATAAAATAGAAGATATAAAAAAGATTGGAAACGGAGGAAGAAATGACAGATATCTTTGTCATTATTTCACTAATACTCACGAATTTTATTTCTCGTCATTCGTTAAATAAAACCAGGGCTAGTGCTTGTGACGTCATTAGTTGGGTCACGGTGTTCAATATCGTGGAATGCCTACTCTTAGCAATCACTCACGCTATCAATTATTCATTGAGCTATCGACGTACCCACTATTGGGGTGAGGCCTTTGTCCGTTCATTGCCAAAAATTCCTCAACCTCTTTTTCATAGTCATTCTAGATTCATCTCTATTTTTAGAACTCTCCATGGTTTTCCAGCGTACATCCTCGCATATATCCATGCACAATGATTCAAGTATAATTACCGGTAATTTGATCTAGGGTTTAGAGATTCTGAATGCGCAACTGGAGGTCGAGGGTTCGATTCCCGCCAAAAAACATTTGTGTGATGAGCATATTGATTTGTTTTGTGTGTATATTAAAAATACGTATGTTTATCAGCTGTCCGGGTACTATAGCACATGTATTAAATTGCCAAATTTATTTTGCTTAATTTGGAATCAGACAGCCGTGTGTGGAATTGTTCTCGGTTATTATAAAAAAAGCTTTATTTTTTAAGTATAACAAAACATTGCTGTACCCACATTTCTACTGTATTTGTAAAGTTGGAGTTGAATGACCCACAATGAGAGCAGTACAATTATTGTGTTACCCGGAGTTCTGCGGACTTTTATTAACTCTTCAGAACGGTTAGTGCCTTGTAATGCGTTTAGTTGGGAAATGTTACTCGTCTAAGTCGCTATTGCGATAATAAAATGGTCGCTACGAGTACATCAAAACGCGGCAGTTTCACACTAAAATGTTGTAGTAAAAACTGTATGGTTATTTCTTTACGGTTGCCAGGGAAACCAAAAAGTACTTGTTGTCTTGGGAGAGAAAGGGTAATGTGGGATTTTACCCACTAAAGCCTCTACCGTGGCGTCCTTCGTTGCATTTCAGGATCTCTAAAGAAACATGCCACTGCCTTCCTAAAGCTTTCCCTTGTGTTGGTTTGCCCCGGATGAGCCATATAATAATAATAAATAACTGGGGACAATTCCACACACGGCTGCCTGATCCCAAATGAGGCAATTTAATGCCTGTATTATGATGAGTGGACAGCTGATAAACATATATAGATACAATATAGTACTTATATAAATTTTTTTATTAAGCCCAGACACAGAACAAACAAATGTGCTCATCACACAAATGTTTGTACCGGGTGGTAATCGAACCCACGACCTCTGGTTT
>DWGJ01001487.1:0-19665 GCA_018246895.1 Aspitha aspitha aspitha
CTCGAAAGAGTTTGTGTTTGCACCCTCTGTGACGACAGTATATAAATAAAATGTAAAAGGTGAATAAATAAATAAAATAAATAATAAAAAAAAAAAAAAAACTGGTTTCATATTATTGCCATAAACGGTTATTTAGCAACTTTTGATGCAATTTTAATTTCTCTCCGATGTAAACTAACGTTAGGTCGAACAGTTTTGTTACAATTATCGGCCTATTATTTTATAGCCGAATGGACATATAGGTTGCGACACAATTCATTTTGGCACTCAATATTTTAAATGTACGAGACTCGCAATATCTTTCACATAATGTACGGAAAAGGGCAAAGGTAATTTCGTCGAAGCGTTAGATGGAAATCCAATAAACTTGTACGAAGTACGAGTATATACGTATTGTTAATTTAATTGTACTTCTTGTTCGTCTCCACATTTATTGAGAAGTTCTTTGGCAAGAATTTCACTGTAACGATAATTTTGTGCCAATATTAAGGACAGTATTGTCATTGTGCATAAAAGTAGTAGCTAGTAGTATATTTCATTTGATGAAATCTTCAAAATCACTAGAGTTTGATGGTTTTAAAATTGAAATCCAATTGTTAGTACAATAAACGTAATAATTTTTTATAGTTATCATTAATTGGCTCTGTGCAATCTTCAGGCTGTAGTAACGTCGGAAAAAGCCGTCAAAAATACATGGAAATCTTTTAAAATAAGTTTTGTGTGGCAAATATTTCACCGCTGATGATTTCGCTAATTATTTGCTCAGTATAATCTATAAATAAATCATATTAAGGGTCTTTTTACGACGCTCAAGCGTTTCGTCGAGTGGAACAAGCGGAACCAATTAGACGGCGAAGGTCAGTTTACTTTACAGATTAATTTCGTTGAGGGCGGGGTGTGCCGATACTCTAAATAAAATGCGTTTTATTACGTCGTTCATTGGCTGTTGAATTTCCTTGATGATTACTTCAACGTGCTTGTCTCATCACCTGGAAACACACCCGATCACTTGATTAAATTAGATACTTTAAAATTTTATCACATAATTTTTTCAATTTTTTTTTTTTAGTTTCATTTAAAACCAAAAACAAGCTTAATGTAGGTATAACTTTCAACAATAAAAAAGTTACAAATCCTACCTAAAAGAGCATAGATAAATTGACAGGCGGAAAGCTCGAGGATGGATTCTTATTTTATTTTTCATTTCCCAAGCGAATCTCATTTCTAAGAGTCCATCATAAAATTAAGCTATCAATAAACTTTTTATAGTACAGCGGAGACGCCAATATCTATGTAAATTACGTCTGCAATGCTCAGATTGTATTGTAAATAAATATATTATTCATATTATCTCCGCTTCATTGGTACGTCATGCTGTTTAGCTCTTATATATATAAAAACCCCGTGTCACGATGTTCGTTTGCGAAAATCTTCGCAACCACTGAACCGATTTCAATAAAATTTTGTACAGATCTATTATTTGGTTCAATTTAAAATATAGGATAGTTTTTGTACAATAAATAAATAATAGATACTAAATGTCAGTAAATTGTTTTACACAAAATAAATTTCCGAATGCACGATATTTGACATATATGATTTGACATAATGTAATCACGGCAACGCGTGCTCAGGTCCGCTAGTTTAATATAAATAAATGGTCATATAAAACTACCGTGCTTGTTGTTCAGTGCTACGTTTATAAAAACAAGGATTTGGGTCCTTGAAAATTGAGCTGTGCGTGCCTCTATCATTGACACAGTTAAAGGTACCTACGCTCCGAAATTCAGTCATGTATCCTTTATATTGTCTCGGTCGTAAAGAAATGGGATTATTAGATCAACGTCCCGTCTATCCTACCTTCATATTTTTTGCGAAACAAAATTGCGTCTCCTATTGCATTTATGCCGTTCTTTAACGAACACGAATGTACATATGTATAACATACGTTTTATTACATTTTATAGGTCATAATTATGATGATTGTTGGCAGATTTACTTCCAAGCTGTTAATAAGCTTCCAGTTCTATATATTTTTCGTTTAAGCTTGTGATTTAGGGTTAACATGCGATATAAATATATTCCGTATCAGACTTGCTAGTGCCAAGTTGATTGCCAAAGCCCATAAAACTCTCATAGTCTGGATGCTCGTGTTGTCTTCAAATTTCATAAATGACACTGACGATTTACGCAAGTTCCATAAACTCTGTGGAAATATTCAATGCAATATGTTTTATTAGTTAAGGTTTAATGCTTTTATACTTACTTTTTCTTGTTACCTACCTAACAGCCTTGGTTTAGTTGTAATATTTTCTAATTCCTAATACCTTTTGTCGTATAATTCTTACGGATTTTCATGTAAACGATAAATTCAAATATCCTTGTAAGCTGACTGTTTAGTCTGAACTTATTTTTACGTGACATAAATCAATTTTTGCCGAGTTTATACCACCCTTTTATTGCCAAATAAGTTCGTTGTTAAGTCCAGTTGCTTATTCGTATTCATACGTCCTCTTGGCATATAGTGTAACGGCCAACATGAATAAAATTTGGCTCCGCCATTTAAGAGCAATGTTGTTTGAATATTTTAGTACAGATTAGGTTAACACTTTCCGACGTCCGATGAATGAATACATCGACCGTTTTATGAATAATGCGACTGCGAGTGAATATTGGTGCCAAGTCCGGGCCGTAAGATGATTTCTGTAGCGGAGTGCTCTTTGGTTTTTCTCGTACATTGGCCCTGTTACAACATGAAGTGCTTTCGTATTGATTAGACAGAGCCGTTGTGTGTTACATAACTATTATATGGAACGACGCGCTGTAGGTACGTAGACTGTTTTCAGTATTACCACGATAACCTAGTTCGCGTGAAATGGCTACCAAGGAGAGCTATATTTGCTGGTCTTGTCATGCCGTTCGCAATTGATTTTTTATTCAGACCCTTTCTTTGTTTTATCCTCGCATAGCTAGACGTTTTTAGATTATTGTATAACTAACTGTGGTCGCAGCTTGAAATCAGTATTTCCCCGTCTTTGCAATATTTGTCATTGCTGCTCCACTCCTATTAGATGTTATATAGCCTATAGCCTTCCTTAATAAGTGGACTATTTAACACAATAATATTTTTTCGATTCGAACCAGTAGTTCCTGAGGTTAGCTCGTTCAACGAAACAAACTCTTCAGTTTTCTAATATTAGTATAGATGAGTGTATTATTTAAATTTAAATCGATATTACCATCAATAGTTACTTATTACCTACAATCTCGTGTCTCGTTAGAAATAATCTAGAAGGACACTTCCTTCAGTGATTCCGTTATAAGCAATTAAAATTACGATTGTTTGAGCGATCGAAGAATCAATGAATTTTATGATGATTTGATGATGTACCTTATTGATATATTTATGGTCATGAAATTAATCCTTAGTAATAACGTTTAGACGGTCCTAAATCAGTTCTCTGAATGGCCTGAGACTTGAGCCGTTGGTAGACTGTAATTATTTTTTTCATCATGGCATCTATATAATTTATCTATATATATTAAATTCTATATATTAAAGTGAAAAAAAGCGATTAAAATTTTTACCTTTTTTTTATTCAGAACACAATTTGAAGTGTTTTTCGTTGTCTATATTCAATCAAATTCCATCTATTCAATTAAATACAACACAGTTTGTATAAAATAGATTTTTTAATTCGCGATGGATTCAGAATATGTTTTTCGTCCTTCACATATTTATATTAAAAAACTGTATACCCATTACGCACAGGTAATGGAATATTGGGAGCCACTCAGTCTGTTCGCAGTGCGAGTGAGCGATATAGTGACGTAACGCTAAACCTCGAAGCAGTTGCTACGTGAGTCGCGACGTCCTGTTTCTGACCCTTTTTACGTAACTGTGATTTATTGCAAGCAGTCATATCAGACTTTTATTGTACACACTAGCTGTGCGCGCGGCTTCGCCCGCGTGGAAATCGGTGCGTCACAACGTTTTTCCCGCGTAAATACCTACCCGCGGGAATCCTAGAATAAACCACGCGACCTATTAAACAGTGATCGTCATATTTCAGTCAATTTACATAAAACCGTAATGCACTATATACAAAGACCTTCGTCAAGATTTGCACTATCGTTTAGTAAAAACCATACAAAAGTCCGTTCAGTAGATTTCGAGAAAATCGCTCCCATACAAACTGGGGTCTTTGTTTTATAATATACATAGATATAAATATACTTTTAGTTGCACATAATTATTTTAGAATTTGCATACCGCGTGTCTTTAGAGGTCTTTACATTAGGACAAAGCGTTCAAGCAAGTTTGACTGTAGTTTTGTTAAGTGGTAGACACGGATAGTGAAAAATCTCCTTAATCGGTACACGCGCGTCACTAATTAGATGACGCAGCATTAGGTTACCCTGAGGGAGTCGGAGTTACTTCCGCCGTTTACCCGAGTTTGTTTCAATCTTTTGGTCCCATTACAAGTATTTAATACTTAAATTAATGTAACAATTCATTACAAACTCAATAATTAATGGCTTAAATGAAAAAAATACTCAAAAGATCCCAGTATTTTCTTTTTTGTAATCATCTACATAAGAATGAAAATATGCTCATGCATCTGTAAAACGTTCTTGTAATTTCTCTATTATTTATTCTCACTAGAAGCATGTTAGAAATTTTTCACTGAAATGTGGCAGTTGATAACATTTGTGTATGACGAGATTTATGTATGGCGTTCATCTTCCGCCACATTTCAGTTTAATACAATTTATAATGTGAAAATATTTCAACAAAATGAAAATATTTGTGCTATCCCAAAATTAAGACCGTATAAAGTTAAAGAAAAACACATTTACACAGACTGTTTATTTAGTGCCAATATTCATTCTCGACGAAATTGAATAAAATCGAAACGGATTGAACGGTCTGTAATCCTTGGGATTTTACAATTTATCAATTTCACGCAGCAATTGATCAATCGGTTACTGAGGATGCCGTCATTTATAAACCGGGCGATCCGTTGGTGAAAACCGATATCCTACACCTACCCGGGTGTTCACGGATAACATTTTATTGAATACGGTTAAAAAAATCCCTAGCGTGTTCAATTTTCTATTTACTGGATTCATCGGGTTTCGTGAGTACCTAGCTAATCCAGATTCGATTTAAATATTGTATAATTGCTTTATTGTACATTTTTCGTAGAATCCCATTGGTTTCGTGTTTCTAGGCAGGCAGTGTGTGTACGGAAAAATCGATGAGCCCCATTTGAAACTAGGGCGGGTCATCGCTCATCATTACGTGCAGTGCATATTAAAACGTCATCAACTTTTTTGTGTGCATTTTTACCTATTTTTGATTGCGACTATGTTAAATAGGTTTTATTTAATTTTTTTTAAATAAACAGGCCTCAAAAATACGCGTACTTACCGCAAGTACTAAAGATCTTCCAACCTTCGAATAGAGAACATGAAATTCAAATATGTACTTACAATCAATACAATCTTAATAAGTTTTATTTCATATTTAATCAATTCATGCACTTGTTTATGATCAATGACAATGCTGTCGTCAACTGTTTTTTTATTACATACATTGGTGAGTGTAGTTATGTCTAGTTTACGCTGCACCGCGCGAGACTATTGTGCCCAACTCAGTCCTTCGGACTGCATTCAATAAAACCGTTATTGCTTCCTTGCTTTTTGTACGGTCGCTACTACAAACTGGCGAACATGCCATTAAAGTCACAATATTGATATATGTATTGTTAATTTGTTTATTTATCTAGGATGTGGCACGCTTGCCTTGAAAGCGCCTATCCCAAGTTACATCAGGTTTTATTGTCGAGATTTGTCTGAATCTAATCCATATCTATTATTACCACGTTGCTACGGAAAGATGTATAAAGTTTTATACTACCGTACTAGTAATTGGTAACGTTTGTACTGCGCGTTACTATCAATTTATTATTAATAAGTTTACGTACCACGGGCTCATCGTTAAAATCCTTTAACATAATCGCGTGTTCTTCTTCGCTTGTTCGTTCTAAGTTTAATTTTAGATACCTTGATTTTGTAGAAAATATTGACACTTGTACCGGCGCCGTAGCGTCCAAATCGATCGTCAGGAACTCGTCGCCCTTATTTCGAAACTCCTTGTACACTCGTCCAACGCCTCAAAAGTAAGAAAGCGGATAACCGCTTTTTGAAGCGTAAGCATTATAAAATATAATGAAAATAAGCATAAGCTTATTTATTAATAACTACCGCACGTGGTCAGAATAATTAATTTTGTTCATACGTGATGCCGTTATTGCACCCGTAACGCAATCTATAGCGCTTATTTGATTAAATTTGTTATTCCGTGAAATGAGATATTTTTCCATGGAAAAAACTGCCCAGCCCTTACAACTAACTACCTCTACTAAAAATCACATGGATTTGTTGCTCCTTTTCGACGTAAAATAAGGGCAAAGAAATTAATATACTCTCGCATTTATAATACTGTTATGAATATGGAAGTATGTCACACAGATAATACTATTGAAAACTGTAATAATACATCAATTGAGGGTCTGTGGCACAATGACTTGATATGTCACACGTGCATACATTTCTATTTTGACTCCAACATTCGAGCATTTATGTATGTACTTTGCAAAATATTGTATTTATACAGTCAATATTTTCATTGTTCAGATTATAGCAATTCATATTGCCTTACTGTTCTCGCACCCAATTAAAAATATCGTTTGTTTCATTAAAAAAAGAAAGGCGAAGTCACTTACTATTTCAGATTGTTTCGTTACGTAAATACCTCTTGTAGTTCTAGTAAATAGCCGTAGCAGTAGTTTAGTCAAGGCTGCTCCTAGCCAGACGCATTTGTCAGTAATTCGGTGGTCGCTTATGATCGCGAACAAGCTTAACTGCTCCTTTCCTCTGAGTCACCGCGTGTACCAGATAAACTTGTTAGAGGTTCAAAGGCCAAAATCAAATCCAGATCTAACTGCAGTGCACTTGCACCAGTCGATCGATCACAATTACTGACCGTCGCTATTGTGTGTATCAGAAAATTTTAGCTAGAATGTAATAAATGTGACAATCTATGGTAGACCACAGATTGTGAATTTACCTTGAGCCCTATGACGAGTGATGCACTTTGATAGAGATGATGTTATTCCCGTTAAAACTGGCTTTTAACATCGGCACTATACGGAAGTTGTTGCTAATAAAGCGACGACCTCTTACCTTTCCAATACTCCGTCTATCAAGTTGTATATGAAGAATTAGTTACAGAGGGCTTATTGCAAACTTTTATCATCTCCCAAAGATTGTGCAGGTTTACGAATTTGATGGGTGATGCTTAATTATTGAAATCTTTGTTGTTAAATAATGTTAATAATTTCAGTCCACAGCTGGACAACAACACCCCCCCCCCCCTCCCACCTCTTCTCAATAATAGCAACGAATCAAAAACGCTTGCAGCTGAAGTTTTTTCTTTTGCCACCGATCTTACCTGTCTAGAGTGCTTGTTACATCTAATCGTTATTAAACAAAAATCCATAACAAATGAATGTGCAATGTTAAGATAATTCCAATGACTTTACATAACTGGTCTCGTCCATAAATAATGTATGTATGACGTCCATTATGCAATATATGTATGTATGTATGGACTAGCTGTTGCCCACGACAGGGTTCTCGTGGAATAGTGACTTTAGGCAGAAATGTTGGGCTTGGGTTTGAAGGGGCTGAATTAGGGCATGAAAGTTTGCATGGAAATTCGTTATGGTCGAAGGGAAAATCATGAAAATTTGTTTTCAGGCACCTCACAGGCAATTAATAAAAAATCTCCTAGTGTTTGTGAAACGTTCACCTATATTGGGATGAAATAATATGTAATATGAAAGAAAATGCAACACTTAATGTAATAATGAATAGCTTTATATAAAAAAAGTATTTGTAAAACTGATCACCTCACGTGAGAATTGTAGGAAGTGAAGCGGCCAATTTCGTTTTGTTATTACAACAGGACATGAACTTCGTTATCTTAAATAGTAAACGTGCACGAACGTCGCTTGTAACTGGCACTAATTAAAATATCCGTAGCAGGTGCGAGAGGCTTCTTATCATTAAATAACATGAAACCGTACCGTAGTATTAAGACCTGGTCACTTTATAACCACCCCAGCCGACTGGAAGACTATGACTTTAATATAAATAAGATCTTGTTAAACTTTTTACAAGCTTTTTATTAACTTGGTATGTTTTTTGTATGTTTGTTCGGGCGGGAACTTTGCGACTGAGTTTTACACCAGTTATCTTTAACCGATTCAGCTGAAATTTAGTATACACGCTCATTCTGGATGACAATGCATGCTTAGCTATGTGACGTCATGCTAATTCCAATAGGGCGGATTATGCAAGATGGCGTATTTGTTATTTTTTCTGCACTACCACAGTATGGGTATCGAATGAAAAGGGCTTGATGAGGAGAATACGAAAACAAGATTGTTTTTAAAAGTTTTCTTATACATTAATCTATTATTTTTCATTAGTTGGCCCTACTGTCTCTTCACAATATTGATGTGGGTATTACGATAATATTGTATATTACAATCTGAGACGCGACTGCTTAATTATGACTGGAAAGACTTATCTTACAAAAATGACCTGAGCTGAGAATCTCACAAGCCTTTATTCTCTGTTTGCCACCGGTCTCTTTATTCGCATTTTCGTGTTTGTCAAACAAATATTTGTATTCGATAGCGTGAGCTGATACAGAAATTTAGGGGAAATTTGCCAACACGTGATGCTGATTGCTACCGGATGTGAATGGCTGAAAACAATTGCAGAAGAGCCTCGCAACATCAAAGATTCAGCAGTCGAATTGGGGGATGCGTAGACCAGGAACAATATGCTGTGAACCCGTTGTTCCTCAAAATAGATTACGTGTGAATTATATATTGCGTTTCACACACAAGGCACTAAAAGATCCCGCGTACTGTTGATAAACTCTACCCCACTTTTTTCGAAACAACTTAGCTCCTTCATAAACTTCAAGCACATACTTATTATTACTTACAACACAACATAGTATCAGAATATTGGCTTGTGATAACTTTCTGGCAAGATCCGGGAGGCACTTTATCCACACTTCACGAACTTTCATTTTTCGCGGAAAAGTCCAGTAATCTTTACAGCCTCTTACTCCTTACTTCAATATGGCATTAAATTTATAAATATGAGCAATTTTCTTGTTTATCTTATAAAAGTTACTATTATCACATTTAATTGTCTCAAACATGTATGTACATACTTTTGTTTTTTTTTAAGAGTCGTGCTTTCGATTCCCCTCGAAGACAATTTCTTCTATGAACAATATGAACACTTATCTGTTCTGTTTATATATTATTACTAGTGGATCTGTCCACGCGTTGCCGTGGTTACATTATGGCAATTCATATATGACAAATATCGTGCGTTCGGAAACTGATTTTATATAAAAATTTATTGACAATTGACATTTATTATTTATTTTCTTTATAAAAACTATTCTATCCTTTAAGTTAGATCAAATAATAGCTATGTACAATCTTAATCCGATTAAGATTGGTGTGAAATCTCATAGGCCTAGCGGTAAGATGCGGTATTACACAGTACAGCGAAAGTAATATAGATAACGTAAATTAGACGTATCAGTTATTAGAAATGCTTGTATTTGTAATCTGTACGATTCTAGAAACACTATCGGTCTAATCGCCGTGATCGTTAATTAAAGTCTGTTTAAAATAAATACGAAAACACTGTTTTCTGTATTCGATCACTACGAAGTAAATAGGACATTAAAAAAATTCCATTTGTTTGCTGTGAAATTTGACATAAATTTCACACTCGTTAAAATGACGGATTTCACGAGGATATAGAACTGAAGAAATGGCCGCTCTCATAAGTTAATGATATCTGAGATTCGTCGCTGATTTCAGTTATAACGAAAAGTTACATCCTAAATAATATGTTGTAATACTAATTGGAACAATTCCAGACACGCCTGTCTGATTGCAATGCCAATGATTGCAATTATTAAATGCCGGTGCACCTTTAAAATATGTGGTTCATTTGTGGTCCGCCCAAGAGTAAAATACGCTGGAGGGAAAATTAAATCTGCAATTCAACGAGAAGTGTAGCGTAGTGGTGCAGCGCCACATATCTCATATAGTTTAGCACACCCGCTTGCAGCTTCGCCTTATCTGTTACACTTACAATTTACATAGGTCACTTTTAACTGTAATAGTTTGCTTTATATTTATAACTTTTTTGATGTAACACTAGGTGCTATTCATTAATAAAGAGAGAACGAAGATTTATGCACTAAAAAACCAACTTTTATGTATCGTTGTAGAATACAAAAAGCGTGTTATACTTATGTCCTGTCATTAATGCCCTTATCAATAAAATGGATGGAACGGAGATATTATGATACTACATCGATTAGTATTGAGTTTTATCATACGAACTCATCGTACCTATCTTGTATAGCAATAAACTATTAATTCGCACGATTTCAACGGGCTCAATGGCTATTGAGATTCAATGGCCTTTATGCGCTCAACTAGGAACGATGATACAAGGGAACAGCGCTAAACCAAATCAGATCGACTGACCTTAACTTAAACCGGAGTGCACAGGTACTCAGCGGCGAAGTGATCTCAGTGAGTCGCGAAATTCATTCATGCGGCGCGCCCACGCGCAATTTGCACGACATTGTCACATTAGGCCCTAATAAGGAAAGAGCGTAGCCGAAACACATCAAGCAGTCCCTACTTGTACTATCGAGCGGATTAAGTTACTCGACTAATTAGGTTAGCAAAAATCAAGAGTTCCTTTAGGACTTTGTTTATATGAACAATGCTATTATGTGCTATTTGTGAATAAGACAACCTTACACAACAATTTAAATATTTAGCAAAAAATTTACAAAGAACGCACTATGGTAGAATCGGAAGAGGTAGATCTAGGAGTACGAACTTGAATGAAATAGGTGATAGATGAAGAGCATCACTAATAGACAAGTCTGTACGATGACTTTGATGAAGAAGCTTATCAGGATCATAACCGATAGAAATCTTTAGCCTCTGTCTACCATACGGCAGATAGCCATAACGAAGGAAGGAAAAAACCTTAAACTAAAAGGTTATTTTCTTCGGTTTCTCACATTTTAGCTCTATGAAAAATTAGGGTACTTCGGGTTTAGGCTTTTTTGTATTAACTTTACTGCAGGGGTCTTTTATCACATTATCCTCAAAGCTTCACATTTTTTAGTTGCTACTAAAACGTGTATGTTAATAAACGTTGTTAATTGTTAATAAACCTATTGCTGTGACACAAATAGGACAAGAAGACGTCACAATATAGTCATCAATAGCGTAACGTAATGCACCCATTACTCGATTGCCTTCAGTAATTTAAACCATTCATCAGAACAAAATACGCTTGCTGTTACTTAGAAGAGTCGTAAGCAAAATGATTAGTAGACCATTAAACAAATGTTGCTATGCAGGCATAATGTTTTTCAATTAATTTTCCTGGCTGGTCATAAATACAAATACCGGGCAATTAATGATGAGCATTTTTAAATCTTTACATGAATTATTTGTTATTATTACTTTAGTCGGTTATTACTTAATTCGTTTGGTCTTTGAGTGACTAGGATTTATTATTTAAAAGAAAGACAAGCATACCTCCTAGTGTTATATCTAAGATTTGCCGCATCCATTTGCGATAATAAATCTGGTCATTGAACTATTGTCGTTGGGTTGGAGTCGAGAACGGTTTCCGGGCCAGTCCAGTTCGACTGGACTGTACCGCTTTGAGCCGCCCGTACCCGTTGGTGGCGGACCAACCGACCAAACGACGACGATTTTGAAATTTACCATACGACAATGTTTGGTGCTGTCACTTTGTATTGTGTCTCCCATTTGGAAAATCGTAGAAACCATAAATTTTGATTTAAATCGCAAATCTTCAAAAATAATACTTTCCCGCATCTCGTTTATCCATCCACACATTTTCTGCTTCCGTAAGTCTGTTAATTAGGCGGATTTTACGAATTTATTTTTCTACAACGATGTAAAAAATATTTAACTCTCGGTATTTCATTTATTTTCATCTCATTTTCTATTTTTATTGCAGTGGCTCTCGACCTCGTTTTCCCCAGACCGTATGGGCCTTTGTTTCATTAATGGGAACGTAATTTACCTGCAATGAATACACCGTATATAGTGTATGTGTTTTACCTCATAATGCAATGTATTGTATATTTTACATTACCACAGTTAGAGAACTAAACTTTTAACGTACGTATATCTCTATTCATGGAAATACAATGTCAAATGAATGCAGTCCATGGTCGGTTGGAAAAATATTTAAATAATGCAAATCTAAGGTTGATTTCGACATTGTTACTTGGTAATTGAGGAATGTAGCCATTATAAAAAGGCTCAGTGTTCAGAGCTCAGAGCTAGTCTAATTACATAGTTCCCAGTTGTTCCCAGAGTCTAGTATTTGTTTTCCCTAAAAATATTCATCGTACAATGCCTTTGCGACGAGCCGCGAAGCTCATAATTGAATTATGTCGAGCGCGGTAATTCTCGCGTGCACTTAACGTCGTAACTGATTCACGGCTAGATTTACGTATCGCGAAACACCCTGGAATACGTTTAGCATATCATACTCGACCCTGTGCTACATGGATAATCTCATATTCCATAAATAAAATATAAAAGGTAATTGTACCATTCGATCGGCTACCATTCGGTCCGTTATATATAACGTAACTGATTTGAGTGCTTAACGTTCTGGACCAATGTCTGAGCGCTCAAAATTGCTGGCTTGGATAAGGTTAAGTTTTTTGCTAGGGTTCTGTTGTTATTAATCATTGCACGTGCCAAACGTCAATCATCATTCCCAGTTTTGTATGAATATTTGCGTCCAAACATTTACAGATGCAAGTGATATATGCGTGCTACGATCGAGCGTCAAACCAGACCCGGGGGATAAAATAGTATCCAAACCTCTAGGATTTTTCTGCCTTCATTTGAAGATTAAATGTCTTTCGTTATAAATGTCGAAAAAAATCTTAGGAAAAACCTGGACTGCATAATGGTCTGTAAAATGTGAGAAGTTCGTCAAGCCACACTTACTGTGGTAGACTTTGACATTTGTGCTTGCAATTGTTTGTTCTGTAGGTATACATAACCGAAGGTTTGTAAAATACGAAGAATTCATGTGGTAGTCATTTCGGCTCATGTTTATAAATAATGTTGAGCGCATGTTTAAAGGAGCATGTTAGCAATTCGCTGAACTAATCTGCTTTGAAGGCTATATTTCAAATCCAGGCAATTCTCAAATGTCACCCGATTGTGGGTATTCCATTCCGTACGTGTCTGAAATACAACTCGGTTGCAAATCTTACATGTCAACGTTATATAAACATTTGTAACTGCTTTAGATGCACTTTTAGAAATACTACACAAAATAAATTAAACTCACCGTTGAAAATGAAGGCTTGCAGCGATAAAATTGACTACACGCCATTTGTTCAGAGTAGCCTTTTGGTCAAGCTACTCTAGTGGTTAGAAGATTTGACTGGGAAACCAGACATCGTGGTTTTTACTCCGACCCAGAACAATTTATTTATTTATTTATTTATTTATTAAACAAACATTTGTGTGATGAATACTTTTGTTTGTTTACCAGTTATCCGGCCATAATGGGTATATAAACGTACTCTGCCCGGTTGGGGATCAGATGCCCGTGTGTGAGGCTGTCCAAAGACATTATTTGTTTATATGCGATTTATTATTAGAATATTGCTGAACAATTCTTTATTATGATAATTATTTCAATAGGCATATTTAGTGCTCCTGGATTTAGGTACACACCAACTGGCGGGGACGTGTGCAATTTTTAAGAGCGTTTCAGCGAACTATAAATCTTATCTGCCCGTATATATTTTAATAAACTTCCTTCATATTCACCTTCGTTTCTATACACGAAAAGCGAGTGAATCAACTGTACCGGCGTAGCAACGGCCGTGACGCGCCGTGTTTATATTCGCTCATATTCTGTTTACTCTATAATCTTTTCATTGACTGAAATGTTTTACGAAATGCTGGGCTACGTAATGTGTACACATGTACTCATGTACTAGTACCCATATGTTCAGTTTCAAAAGGCGGTCGATGCTACCCCCCAACAGCAAAATTGGATATTGAGTCGATTAAGCTGTTTAAATTTTAGTCTCTTCCCATTGCTCAGACGGTGCAATTTAATTCAATGCCAGGCTTTCTTTTGTATTTTTCATTTAATTTAGGTTGGTTTATATCTGTATTATTTCCGGGTTTCAATGTTCCCTACTCCATTTCAGTCTAAAAAAACAAAGGGCATGCGATATTTTAAATATCCAACATTTAGCTTAGCGTTCAAGATTCTTGGCAAGATTAGTCGGTAATCTCTGGGGGAAAAAAATATAATTTCGCAATTTTCTTTCATTCTTTCCAAATAAGAAGACACTGATATAATCAAGAGGGTGTTTTTAAAATTTACTTCTCATTAGAGTGCTGTTTAGAAATCGTTTTTATAAGTTTGAATGTGCATTTTTTTATCATAGATATTAATAGTAAATTTGATTGAAGGTAGGTTTGATTCGAAAACAATGTCAAAAGGTTCGGTAATAGAAGTTGTTTGACTCGCTTCGATTGAATTTTGTTCTAGTGTTGAAACGATGTTCCATCTGTTGAGTGCCGTTCCTTTACTATGCAAGGCAAATCTAATATAGGAAATTGACTTGCCTCGTTGGTTTATTCGCTCTGACCTCGCCGCCACTTGATGGGGCTAAGGTAAAACTATTAATCCCCCGTTTGATTGCGTTTATGTATGAACAAGTTCATCGGTGTAACTTGGTGCTGACATAAACATTAGCTTATTAGCTGAATAGCTTTCGACTGATGTACTTCAAGATCGTTATAGCCTACTTTGTAGTACTATGTATGTGCATAAATTACAAATCTGATACATACCCTTAAACAAATTTGGAGTGCTTGAAGTGAAATGAGTCAAAATGCTCTTGTATAGAGTTAAACTGGTCAAATGTCGTCATCTATTAAAAATGACAAGCTTTGCAAAGGTACGCAAGTTATTTTAATTTTAATACGTTCTAACGTTTTCGAAATGGAATGTACAATACAGCTATTTTAAGCACTATCCTAATGAGCTATTATAGTCAAGTTAAGATTTCTATGAAAAGTATATATTAACAAGATATTTTATTTTGTGACTTACTAATACAGTCAATGAATATATGTATAACATATTGTCAAAATCAAATTTATACAATCCAAACAAAGCCATACCTACTATTGTAGGGATATTCTTATACTCTTAAACTAATATTAGTTCAGTATAGATAGACTACGGACTTATTCGGACTTTTTTCTTTTTATAACATCGGCAAATACCATATCATGTAATACATCTTGATACCTATCAACATGTATCTCAAATACCTACTTTATGTTGAGATGTGGAGGTGGTACTGGGTTTCTAATCCATTCACCATAACGTGAAATACGTTCAAGCTGGAGGTTAATATTAAAAGCTTATTTTACAGAAACAATTTGTTACTTTAATTCAAGATTATTTCAATTCCAAGGATCGTTACTTAGAGTGGATTTCGTCTCTCGCAATTTTAATCCAATTTACCTGAGAATCGCGCGGACTATCGTTTAACTAATTTACACAATAGCGTCATTAATCAATGTAATGAAAGTCATAGTGGGATGGTTTCGAGCTAAATGGAGCCCTGCGACGTCTACGATCTGTTCGATCGACGTAGCTACGATACGAACTGTACCTATAACTATAGCTACGGAGCACAAGAAATGCAATGGCCGTGTCTAAACACACTATTGGCCATTCAAAGGAATAAACCTCCAACTTAACGACGCACTCTAGTGAATAAATTTGATTTATACGGTAGTTTTGGCTCGTCTAAACATGTACGATGAAGTGCCAGTCTTATATCCCAATAAAGAATCGCTGTTACAAATTTCAACTCCCCGATGTCTATTTAAACATAATTTATTATGGTCGTTAGCGTACAAAACGTAAAATAAACATCGTAAATGTGCATTTTTACTCAGGTTATTCGGTTTATTTTTTCCCATCACCGACACTAAAATTGTGTAAAGTTGCGTTTATTATTGCTAGATGTTAATTTTAAGTGTGTAAGTAATTTTACAAGACTGTCGAGACAGACCAAGACTGTTCTATCTCGACCAAATAGGTCAGACATTGGCTGATGGGGGAGCCAAGAGCGTCCGAAACCGGCGTGTATGCATGAAGAGAATGATGAATGTAGATGGAGCACGGTAGGTTTGTAAGGACAGAGATATTTAGCACTCGGTGCTTTCTGTCCACCCCCTTAGGGACCTGACGTGACGATTTGTATGTATGTAAGTAATTTGAATTCATTCTGATTGTCTTCTTAAGCCGCTATAGCTACGCAAATTACTGCATATTTCGTTTAATTATTGGGGATAGATTAACTCATAGTTTAAATAAACCGTGTGCACAATAGTTTACTCTTTAAATTGCATTGAAAAGCTTTTAGTGTCCATACTCTTCCAGTTCAATACGTTCTGGTTTGCAGCTTCTCATTTAGCCTGTTAGTGTGAATTGGTATTTCGGAACGATACACTTTGCAATAAGTATTGGTGTTTTATGGGTACGTTTTGGCACCGCGTTTGTTCGCCGGCCACGTCATGGTGTTACGTTTACCTTCTATTTCGACGCGGTACTCGGTCTATTTCTGATATGGGTACCTAAGTACCTACGTGTAATGCGGTCTAGCCGATTATTATACCCGTCGAATATATACGCTTTTGGAACATTTTATATCATCACAATCTGATCTGTGCACAACTGTACAGTTAGAAACTTTATTTACAACCATACCATACCGCCCCGGACTATATTTACAAGTATTCATGAAATCCATGATTATTAGTCAATGTTTAATATAAGTATTTGATATTGGTATACAATTTTTTATTTATTTTTTTATTTTTATTTTATTTTATTTCACATGCATTGTGGAACACGGGTTACAATGTTTGATGTTGTTAATGAAGTCATATTTCCTCCGCATTCCCGCCGCAAAAGGGCATACAATTATGCTTAAATTTAATATATACATTATATACTTATATCACTATATTTTTTTAGGTTATTATAACATGAGAACAAAGGACAGCTTCTTTTTATCTGGTTTAAGGTATGAAATAGCCGATATGCAAAAGGCTAATCTTGAAACGTGTTAAATTTTATATTAGTCGATTCCTTGAAAATATTACATAATATTATTAGCAGGGTGCAGAGTATTGGAAGTCGTTAACTACGTAAGTTCGTTCCTATCTATGAAAAGTTTTATAGTGACTTGAAACTACTTGGCCGAAAACTTTGGCGATGCCCCTTTGATTATTGCGCAACGTTGGGCCATGTATGAATTGTGGAGCGACTTATTAAAACTTCCATCTACCTATCAATGTGATAAATGTAATGTTTATACAAAAGAGAGCTTTAGAACACCTCCGCGCGAAATAAATTCTATCCTATATAATTTTATTAAAGGAAGGAAAGGTGCACGATTAAAATATTCAATTACCTTACGCAATAAAGTTTGTGGTCGGTCTGAAACTTGGATGTAAAAACACCGCAAACTCAGCGTAGCCCAATTGCAAATGTAGTAAATTCATAGGTCGTCTTATAACAAAATCATGTTTCACCATTTGAATATTGTAATGAAATTTATGAAGGCATGAAATGTTAAAGTGATAAAGGACTAAATACACTTGTGGTTTTTCGTGACGTCATAATTCATACAAAACCCGGTGTGCCAGACCACGAGTAAAGCTCCACTATGGTTGTCTGTCCAACGTAATATTTGTGCCTCATTTCTAGTGCTTTTCTTGACTCGTGAACGCCTCATTACGGGCATTCAGCGCACCTTAAAAACATGAGTCATTCGGAATTTGATGCTGATCGCTGATTTATTGCATTTCTCTTCATCGACAACGATCGTTGAATATTTAATGTACGGTCACGTCTCTGTGTCAATTTACATGGATGCTCAATTTCCCTTTTTTTTAACGTGTTTTAGGCCTTTTTTGTAAATCACATATTTCGTTTTGTTCTCTTTTTTAAGATAAGAAACAGGATTAATTCATATTTAGCTATGCCCATTTTATCGATTGTATTTTTAACGAATTGGACAGATAACATTAAAGCTGATAATAAAACATTTAAAATTTCAAATTGAGAATGTTCATTTTTTTATTCTTGCAAAAGAAATAACAATCGCGACAGTCGTAACAAAACATCCTGAGTGTGTTACTTAAAAAAAATCTATAAATAGATAAAGATAAATTTAATACTCTTACGTAATGTAGCTGGCAGACTTGTACTAGATAAGAGCTAGACAGCGGACACTGCGCCTGCTCGAGCTCAGGTGGGGTGGGGTCGGTAACATTCTGCAATGGGCTGTAATAAATAATTGGTGGGCATTTATTTTCAGGTGGACTTGATTGTTAATGTAATTCTTATTACGAGCAGTTAAAAAGTTGAAGAGTAATTCATAAAACAAATTAATGTCGATGGGGCAGTACACGAGAGTTAGGTAACCGGCGGCGCGGCGGCGCAAGCAAGAGGGCGAACGGCGCGCGCCGGCTCCGATATTGATCGTGGGGAATGACGCCCGGGGTGACCCAAATAATGCCTCCACACACACCCCCCGGCCTCAACCCGAGTGTCCCCGCCGCCGCCCGCCCGCACCGCGGACCGCTTCACGACGAATTTTCATATCAGCCGGTATTCCGAGGCAAAGGAATGGCGCGGTGCCCGTCGCTGATACTAATGCCCTTATATAATACTTCATAAACGCCTTGTTAAATTATTATCGCCTACGATCTCTTTGTCTGCCCGTCGATGACATCTGCCATCTTTTATCTGTTGCAACCTAAAGTTAACTCGGCCGTACCGGTGCCGTTTGAAGCTTTTGTTAGGAACATAAATTGTTTTCTTAGAAACGTATCGGAAATATTGAGGGTGTTATTTATGAATTTTTGATTACTCTCCAAACATCTTATCGATTGCAATCTATCCCCGTTTCGAAGTTATTGAAATTTAATGCTTCATAAATTTTATGTTATGTTGCATACGACAGGTTGCGTAGTAACTGACCTATGGCTGGGAAATTCCCGGGTCGATCCGGTGCATGCGTAGTCTATATATCACGTAGCTAATACATTGCACTGATTGGCAAGTTTGACCGGGTTCTTAAACACGAGCCACCACGCAATTAATTATATAGGGCTGTTTTTATTCCATCACATACATGACTGTGTACATAATGTAGGTAGTTTCTATGCAATTACTGCTGTTGTGAATGATTAGATACGGTTGCCTGGGTGATATATTACATAAACTCTTTTTGTCGACTGGTACAGCTCCATTCAATTCAATTGAAAGATAATACTGTTTAGTAAAAAGAATGTGGATAAATCTTTTATAACTCTTAGCAAATATTTAAACAACGATAGACCC
>DWGJ01001488.1:0-19661 GCA_018246895.1 Aspitha aspitha aspitha
CATTGTTTTTAATATGTATTCTGCTATTCGGGGCGAAGAGGAATCCAACAAATCAAAAATCATGAAAATTTGTAAAGGAGATCTCGAGTTATAAGTGTTGTAACAAACCCGACTTTCTTTTATATATATAGATTAAAATATTTTTAGCATTATCTTTTTCTGAGAGCATTCCCGACAAGTTGTGGGCGAAAGTTGTTCAATGTGTATGTGTATATGATGAATGATACTTACATCATTTCCCATTATTCTTTGATTACAAAAAGACAGCGTTGTTTACATTATATTAAAAAATCTCTTTGCTTTGAACGAAATGTAACGCAGCCACAGTGTTCAAACATTTACATACATACTCGTAACATAACCACTAGCTAGTCGGGTAATCTCACAAGGATGGGCACCCTGGCGGCTCGAATTTTTTTTATTCTAGTACTTACAGTAAAGGTTATTTAGATTGGAATAATATCCTCATGTGATGTATATACTTCCTAAACATTTTTTTAAATTATTCAATGTAAGATACACAATTAGCTATTTTTTTTAATGAAAGTGTCGCATTACCGTGTATTCGTCAGATACAGTTTTTAAATCTTTATGTTGTGTATAAAAAAAATAACAGGCTCACCCAAGAGAGAATGAATATATAAACAGAAGTATTTTTTAGCAATTTATACCTCAGTATTTGAAAGAAACAATGGCCTATTGAGGAAAATATACGCACAGAGCGATACTTGGAATTGGGTCATTTATGAAGCTCGGCTATAAATATTTCGAAAATTTATGTCTAGGTCCATGCAGGTAGAATGTGCAGTGGATTTGTGTACTACTCAATACGGGTACGCAACAACAATGTCTGGTTTTTACATAAGGGGACATTCATTAATTCTTCGTCCCTAATAAAATTTCTTAATATGCTGAGTATTTGATACGATATTCAATTTAATCAAAACTTACCATTTGAATTAGTATCAGAATTTAACATGCCTAGAAAAAAGATATATTATGTACTATTTGATCTAAGAAAACGGTAAACGGATTTACGCTCAAAATGTGACTACGTGACTGTTTTTACTCATGAAGGGTCTTTGGAGACCTTTAGCCACGAGTCGTCAACAATACAACATTCGTCTGTGTACTATACGGTATACGGTCAATCTGCTACGTCTTTTGTACAACAAAGCTTTTGAATAATCCTGATACCCCATGTTTAACATGTAGTAAACATGTGTTTATAATATATTCACTATTCACTACAACCACGAAGATAATCTCATTTTAACCAGTTGGCTGCGATATGTACATGTGAGTATTTAATTTTTAATCATTACATGATCTAAAATTAAAAAAATTAATGTCTTCATTTGCATGTATCATTGCAAATTGTTATCTTTAAGATAAATGTAATGTAAATGTTTATAAGTGTTACTATTGATGTAACTGAAGAAATAAGTAATATCTATACTTAAACCTAAAGCACTAGACGATTTAGACAAAATTTTATTTATGATCTTTTAAAATGCCATAATGAGTTTCAATTATCCGATTCAATTGTAACTGCTCAGTCCTATGACAAATCGGCTTGTTAGTCCATTATTTAACGCCACCCAACGAATCTCCATAACAAAGGAACCCGCATGCGCCTTGTGTTTTCGTTGGCGAAGTTCACAAAATATTAAACACGGTACAACACGCCCGTCTAATGTATGTATATGTTTCACAAAATAAATGCAAGCTGTTACGAGGCTTTCCATTGGTGAGAGGAATAAAAGTTTCTAGCAAGTCGATTTATCTACACGTCAGAAATGGAACCGCAACATCCGAGAAGGGTAATATATCGCAAGTTTTTATTTTTCTTTTTGGTCATTAAATGTGTATGGATTTGAATTCAATGCTTCTTTCAAGTTTAAAGCCTCTTCATAACAGTCTAGACATTTCAACATTACTCTCAGGCAAATTTTCATCGTTGACTTTTTAGATGTTTGATAACCAAGTGTTTTTGTAATTTTTCTCGAATACTTACCTTAAAAGGAGATTCGTTATAAGTTCAATGGTATTCATTTGCAAAGGATCCAATTTCATTAGAATAAATAAATCTAGAGTAGGTATCTATAAATTGGAACGAAGTGAACAGAAATTTACAATTCAAACGAAATCTTGGGTGGATGAATTTGTCTTCATTTCAAGTTTAATGAAAGCAGATGTTATCGATACTTGATAGATACTGATAAAAAGCAATCAGCTACAATCAGGTTTGCTTTTTTTACTGGCTACAGTACTGGCTACACCCAATAATTAAAGTTTATTTTCTAAAAAAACACATACACATAAGACAATCTGTTAAAAAAAAGTATTTATTTATTTAACAATTCAGTACACAGGATATTTTATAAAAGCAAGCATACGAAATTTTGTACTTAGGTACTGCTGATCTCCTATAGAGATCTTTTCAAGCAGACCTAGGAATGGAAAGGGCATAGCGAAAGTATTATATTCTTTACTAAATTTTTTTGCAAATTTGTACTTTTTGTTAAATGTTAATGTACTGCTAAATAGTAGCGAACGGATTTTACGATCGTTTAAGTTTAAGTATCTTGTACCTTTTACATTTTATACTCGTATCGTTAAAGGTAATGTATAGATTAATTAAACAATCGATTTTGGAACATATATCTAATATATGTTAAAAAGTTATGAATGATAGATTTAACATAAAGCTGAGAGGATGCTAATCTGATGTTAAATGTCGTCGGAGCCATTAGAGTTGACTATGGCATCCAATAGACGGGTTTGCTACCAGCCTGTTGCCACCTGGAGCTGCCACCTCAATTGGAGCAATGTGGAAGAGTACCTAAGTTTAAATTATATACACGACAGTATCTTGCTTATAAGGCTAACAAAACGTAATCTAAAATAAATGCCGGGCTGAATAGTGGTACACATAACGTTTTAAGTGAAATCTTGCCTTTGTTGATCCAGCTGCCTCTCCTGCGTCAAAATTCAATTAGGAAAGAAAAACAAGTTTCCTAAAATTTATTATAATTCGCTTTTTTAAGATTTACATACGATACATATTTTTTTATATAAAATGCAACACGTAGCATCCATAACGCCGCTATTGCTATCACCTCGAAGATAACTTCAAAAGAAGTTAAGCAGTTAGCAGAAGTTAAAATTTTTACTTCTTTATTCTGAATATTCAGTTAATATTACTAGTATATAAGGATTACTATTTAAAACTATTCTATTGCTAATGCTGAGAATGTTTAATAAAATACAAATTCAATTACTTTCTTGTATAGGTACAATTGATTCATGTCAACATTTTATGTACATAGCATTGAAACGGTTAATGTAAAAAATTGCCATGGAGTTCATTAATGAGCAACAAAATAGGCCGATAATTTTGTAATTTTTAAAATTAGATTCGGAACTGACATAGACATAGCTAAACTATATTGTTATTTGGAAATCTGGAATTTGGTTCTTTTGATGGTCAATGAAAAGCTTTGGCTGTGTAAAAAAGGCTAAGCCAATCATTATGGAACTTATATTTGTATCTGACGTTTATAGTACCTCGATTAAGGAAACACTTGTAGTTAAATTATATCATGAGTTTAAGCAAACATACTAAGAATATAAGTATGGTTGTGTATGCATGTGTACGTGTCACTCTGCCTACTGGCTGATGGCAGTAGTCGAGTCGCGTAAACAAACAAGCGAGGATAACGAGCGAGTCCCGCGGGAACGAGACCACTTTGCGCGCAATCTGTCGTGTTTCGCAGATTACGGCTCGGATTTAAAATCATAACAACATCATTTGTCGACCCGCATTGTGAAGCGTGCTTTAGTTTTATTCCTTCACGTACCTTTTTTATTACTTTCAAATTGAACAAGTACCCAACAGGTTACGGTTCCATCTAATGGCTTAAAGTAATGAGTAATTATAATAATTATCTACGATAAAAAATTGTGTATTACAAGAATCGACATTTTTTTTATTTACCTTTTTACCTTCTAAACAAATACGCAAGAAATCTAAAAAAATAGTTTATTCCTGGAACAGAGCAATTACTATTCATTTCTGAAGTTAAAGCAACAAATGTTATTCGATATATCATGAAAGTGAAACAACATAGCTGTATGTGGTCATTGAACTAAAATGTAGGCACTAAAGCAGTCACCATAAAAAAATATTTCGTCATGCATTACGCTTCAGGGACCACAACAATTATAATCGCTCTCTCGAGTTTAGCGCATACCACCATGTCAAATAAAGAAAAGAAATACAAGAATTAGCCTACTTCTCATTTCCAAATAATTGATATGTTACTTAAAGGTAATAAGTAAATAGTAAAATTTTGGTAAGCTATAAAGTACTTCAAATTGTGCCAAGAAATTGTAACATTAAAATATTACTTAATTTTCTATTCAATTTGAAGAAGTAACACGAATGCGAACCCAATCTGTAGGCGCGACGCTGATAGCATTGTTGCGTCTGGAAGCATATGACACCGGAAGCAGGTTGTCACTGCGTGGATGTACGAATATGTCTAGTTCAACCTACATTATGTATAGTACATTTTCCAGCCAGAATTTGAAGTGATTCTACTCATTCCCCCCTCAAATTTAGACGAGAGCGGTTCTAGCTCGTTATTCTTGTAATTTTAAGCTGTAATAGTCCAGGAGGCAACGATAAATGAAAACTAGAGTACCTACCTACATAAGTATAAAGCAACCACTGACAAATTATTAATACTCAAATAGTATTTATCAAACCTAATTTTGTATGTCAAATCGAATTCAATTTCAACGTCTAATCTTTTACTTTATTGTAATGAATTTGAATGGAAGAGATGACAGATACCTTACAATTTAATCTATCAGCATCCTACGACCTGTTTCGGCAAATGAGAGAGATATCCTAATAATTATAATCGCACTTACTTCACCATATGTAAAATTAGAGAGATATCATAATATTATAATCGCACTTCACCGCATGTAAAATATCTGCGACTTGATTACTTCATAATAGACAATTTGGATACCGTAATCACAGTCACTGTGATAACTGTGATGTTAGAATCTTGTTCCAAATCCTATTAACAGTGAACATGACAAAGTTCTGGTCACGACTTGTGCAGCAGATGTCGTCTCGCGGCGGAAGTGCTCGCAACCGGAACGTGAAGGAAGTGAGCGCAGCCACGTCAACTTAACTGCATCACGCAATATCCGAAATAACGTAACTTATGAGAACATTCTAGGTTTTCAACGGCTTAGTATAATTTATAATTTCTATTTTGCATGTCGATAGTTATAAATAAAACTGTCCACGTTAATTTTAAAATGCTATGTATTTATATAAACCAAAAGCTAAATAAAATATTATCAAAAGTAATGAATTATTAAAGTAAAGTCTGGTGTTGTGTTGTAATGTCTGATTTATTACCTTCTACGTGAACGAGCATTCGAGCAAAAAAATACCAACTAAATAAATATTAAATTTCATTTTGTTTAAAGGGTAACCTTCCTTTTTAAATTGTCTGATATAGGTATTATCTGATCTATTCGCAATTTCTTATATTTTATTTCCTGTGAATATTATTCATGGGGTAAAAATTTAAAAACAAAACATTACATACAATGAACAGAGCAAATTGACGTTATAGCAGACAGGAGACAATTATCCATTAAACAATACAATATTCAAATACGGAATGAAATAAGGTTGATATGCAAACATCCAATTTTGTATATTTCCACTGATACTAACACACAGTATCTATATAAAAACAACACTAAAATTTTCGATTTTATTCATTCTATTTTATCACTTGACGTCACGCGATAGCAATATTAAAGTTCTGAAGTAATTATTGAAAATTGTTTACATTTGTTATGAATAAAACTTATACTGAAACTAATTAAAATTCACTGCCATGTTTGTTCAAATGGTAATAAAAGAGGACAACATGGCAATAATATTCGAAATGACGCTGACTGTAGCAGTTCACTCACAACTTTCCTAGGGAATGCTAGAGTTAAAAATTTGTGTACCTAATCTGTATTAACTATGATTCAAAAACAAGTTTTTATTATTGTTCTATTAGCGGCCTTTATCGATTACACGCGCTGCAATAAGAGTAAGTTCCTTAAAAAATATTTCATTCGGTGGGTTTCAAATGTTATCAAAAATTTGCAACTATCCCAAAACGGTAGGTACATTGAAATAGTATATCGTTATCGTCGAACTAAAAATTCTCATATTTTCCATATTTTTCTTATATACGAGTAGCTGAGCCTATTTAATTAAAACTTTATAAATATATATATATATATATATATATATATATATATATGCTGTATATTAAACTTCATTTACCTCAAACAAAAGATACGTATTAGCTCCGATGACTAAAATCTATATACTTACTATAGATAATTAGTGTTTCATGTAATTTTTGACGAAGATAATTTGACATTATTAACTCTCATTGATATAACATGTGGTACAAAACAACTTTGTTAAGTTAGTTACTGTACGAAACTATCCAATGTTTACAATTAAACAAGGAGTTATTAAAACAATTTTAAATGAATACAAAGGCAGACGCTCCCAAAGCGAAAATTTATTCAACCCGACCTTTGAGTTACGACTACTAAGAGGTTTTGGAATAGTTGGCTTGGAAATATCGCACAGAGAAATAATTTGTGTATTATTAAAAGTAGCTGTTTTCGTTTACATTTCAAATGAATTCCTTACATAAATATTTTTTCCTTACCCGTCCTCTAAAAGTTTGAGCGAGGTTACTTAAATAATTGCTAAAACGGTCGTCTTTGTGTCCCGGAAAAATAATCTACGATCTAATAAATCACTCTGTATCTTTCTGTTTTTTTTTGTTAAGTAAAATATTTTATATCCCTGACAAGTCACTAAAGCGCCTCTGAAAAATATTACCGCAATTACATCGAAGTATCGAAACTCTAAACAGAACCGAATATATCTTGACTATTATCCGGGGGCACGGTAGTGCCAGCGCCAAGTAGAGCGGCACGGCCGTACCATCCTTTTCTCGAAGCAGTTCAGGCCATTTTCGACCCCCTATAACTTCGTTGGGGATATATCTATGCAAAGTTACATGAATGGAATGGTATGAGTGCCTACACGGTTGAATAAGTACGCGGCTGATAATTCTAAACTTATATATGTCGCCGCAAAACTTCTGTATTTTGTTCAGTTACCTCCTCTTGAAATTTATATATCCGATGGGTCCATTATGAAACTGGATCGAAATATTGTCTCTATTAAGATAATTGTTACAACTCGTCAATTACAACAAAAATGTCGCAAATTAAAAAGTACAATTAACAGGTACAATGATAGCTTTTTGGGCACTCCGATAACTGTAGCCGTATACTGGGAAAGCTCACGGAGTCGCCATTCGCCTTAATTTTCTCGTGTCCGCACAAACACCGGCCAACATCGTCAGCAAATTAGGGTTTGATTTTTTTTATATGAAATTATTATTGAATATTTATTTGCATGAACGTAAAATGTACATTTTCAGTGATTTTCATACCAACTTATGAACTATGCAATCTATAATTATTAAAATTCAAAATTATGTAAACTTTTTTTTCATTCATTTTAATATTTGTATATAATATAAAGATAATACTAATGATATGTAAAGATAATGATAAATATATTAATTGCTATTTACTATAAATAACTAATTTACTATGGTATTTATATTATAAACTACCCCATGCCATTGTATTGGATTACATAAATAAAATGTCATTTTGTCATTCTAATGTTAGGTACCAAACCTTTAGCTAGTTTTGAATATTTGTAATAAAAGAGAATTTATTAATGCAGAACCTGCAATATGTGGAAAATATAGATTATATTCCAGCATATTACCACAATATTGCTCACAAAACTTTTCGCCTACACTACAGGGACTAGTAATATTTTGACATAAACATATTGAATCGATGTTCAAAGTTTAGAAACATATTACCTTTGCATAAATCTTCAAAAGACATATTTTCGTAGGCGGTTTTGCTGCTGTTGCACTTGTTTTATTTATATAACACTAAGCAATATTGTAACATAAAGCAGAATGATGTTACAAAAATACATACTTTAGCAGTCTTAATACTGTTAGTACCCTCTGTGCAAGCTTCGACTTCACACAGTACATCTTTTTGCAGCAATCTATCAGTTCTTATTTTGGAAAGATCCGGCATCAACTGGTACATAAAATCTTACTAATAGGAGTCATTAAAATGTGATTTCCAGAGGTAGCACCGCTTCTTCGAATGGCTTTAGATAAAAAAAATCCTATGCGAGGGTCAGGCCAAGGACAGTGAGCACATATCAGGCCACCTGCGTTCTGTAACAATATTAAAAAATTTAAACAACTGACCCACAGTTTTTCACTACGATCTCTGACATAAAGTGATCAGTCTCCTAAGATTACTCTTAAAATAAAAAAAAACGTTTACAGCAAATCATTTCGTTGTTCTATGGATTTCTTGTAAACAAATTTAATCACTGAACCATTATTTTTTTTCCGTTTGACCATAATGGTTAAGTGTGTATCCATTTGGATTTAAGATAATTATAACAACCGAGCTTTAACATTCATTGTTCTGTACAAGGATATTTGATATCACAGGATAAAAGGAAACACAAAAAAACAAGTACAAAATTTATTCAGCCCCAGAAGTACTCAAAGTTCATTTTGCATTTATCAATTTGCATTTATCTTACCTATATCTTCGAAAATGGGATTGAACTTGGAATGCGATTCACTTTCATGTGACCGATTTTTGGGATGAAAACGTTAATATTATACACTGTACATCGTACTTCCCTAATATAAAACATATTAAAGCAGTTTAATTTGCAAATGAATACGTCCATGTAACATATTATGTCAAAACATAATTTGTTGAAAAGCTTGTCTTAAAATATTCATAGCCACATCCTTTTTCGTGAATCCACATACAATTTATGTTGAGCGGAGAAAAAACGTAGCGTGCAGACGGCGGACCAAAGCTCGAAATGGTTTCAGCAATACATTTCGCTTTCCACTCGCCAATTCTCACTTTGTGACTGGCTATCTACTTAGATTCGTTTGTACGTACAAAGCCGTAAATATGCAATTTTAAATCCCTTTTCTATGCTTATCTTCTGAACTCGATTTGTATTCGAAAGTAGCTTTTTATGCATGTAATAAGATTGTTTTTTTAAATATTATATAAACATCCTTTTGAATTATTACTCGATAGACTATTTCAAGACTTGTTGTTTCAAGGTTTGTTGAGTTGACCTATTTGTTGAGTCGTATTCAAAGTTTTTGATGCAGTTATCGACAATTGCCAATTGCTCATGAGACACGTAACCGAAGTCCAAGTACATGCAACATGTCCCAGTTATCACATTATCACATTTTCCCGTTAACATCAATTTCGATTAATGATGCGAATTGTTTCAATGCACTGCAGATTGTCTGTAATTAGTATATATTTAATACATTGAAATGTGAATATTTGTTAATTCCGTTGGATGTTCGTAGGGGTCAATTTATCATGTACGCAGATCAGAGCGTTCGTGGACGGCCACAACTTTCGGCGGCAGACTGTCGCGGCGGGCGCGGTGTTTGGGCAGCCAGCCGCCGAAGATATGTTGTATATGGTAGGTATATTTTGTATTTATAAATAAATAAATGACTGGGGACAATTACGCACATGGCTATCTGATCCCAAATTAGGCAATTTAATGCCTGTGTTATGGTAACCGGACAGCTGATAAACATACGATATAGTACTTGTATAGATATTTTTATTACGCCCAGACACAGAACATTGTCCTGGGTGAGTGTCTTTCAATCCTACTATGAATATTTCGTAGTAATATTTGTGTTTCAATTTCTTTGTTATTTTATTATCCAGGCATTACATGATGATACCTAAAGAAAATAAATTATTCCTAGATAAATAATTTTGCATGCACTATCTCGTGAATAGTAGGTATAGGTACTACTTACTACGTATTATGTAGCTGCAGAATTTTAATTAATCAAGTTATGTATTGTAAATCTTAGCATATTACGAGTAAGTAGATACTCGTCACTAGTTCATAGCCGGAAATGAGACAATGCCGTTAGTCGGTTTAATATTAAGTAGACAATGTATATCATCAGTAGTTTTATACATGTACTTACCTATACTTGCAAAGATGTAAGTGGTTCGTGGGAGCACTTTACTGCATTGAAACCAGGATTGTATGTATTTAATGTTCGTATATGAGATGAGGAATAACGAGCGTGCAAAAAATATTAATATTTTATGCATCATGCATGCCTGTAGAGACAGAGTGTGATTGTGGTAATGCGTTATATGCCATCATGGTAATTCTTCATGACTAAGTACAAAGAAACAGCGAGTTAATCAACAAATTTTTAATGCAAATCAAAAATATATTTTATTCAACAAACTAGGTTATGTATGCCAACAAATATATTGTATATTGTACGTTCGTACATACATAATACTTTTTACGTGTCACTAGTGGGTCACGATTTCTTTGCGTTATTTTGCGAACGACGTCACGTATCAACTAGTATAACATACGAATAACTAATAGAATTTATGGCATTAATTAAATATAACAATTAATTTCATTTATGTTGTGTGTATATGTACCTAAAAGTTATTTGATTAAACATGAGAGCAAAACACTTAGTACATAGTTTGTTATTGTGGATAGTCAGCCCTCACTCAAGATAGTTGACGTTAATGTATGCAAATATGCGTGATCCCACCGAATTATCGCAGTCAGGAACACATATAATAATGTGTGATACTGTACAAACAAGCACATATGTGCTATTCGGTATGTCAAATAGTTTCAGCGTCTTAACATTATCTATTAGTTCAAATATTTTGCTCACTAATACAATGTTTCACGTACATCAACATTTTATTTTAATATTTTGTTCCCCGTTAATAAATTAGGTATATACGATGATTTAGTGTGTGATACTTAAGTGATACAAATGGAAATTATTTACAGGTTTGGGATGAAGAGTTAGCTGAAAAAGCGGCGAAGTGGGCAGAGAATGGCATTTTCGATCACAATCCCAACAGAACAATAGGTACTTACTTAAACTTAAGTATTAAGCAAATTTTATTCAATAGTACACTCTGACTGCCAGAGATCAACCGCCGTTTTGCTGTATAGTAGCAAAGCAGCATTGCTGTTTTTGTTACACATGACGCTTGCGGTATTTCGCCCCGGTCATGGAGCAAGGATAAAAGACTTTCTTTGAGTGAATCTAGATAAAGATATTTCAGGTGGTTATAGTAAAAGTTAACAAAAGCGTGCAGGAGTATGCAAGTTCTTGCCAGATAACAAAACTTTTTTTGATACCATTATTGTATTTTGTGGTTTATTTATAGCTTCTCAACGCTGGAGTTTGGTTGGTGAAAACATTTATTTTGCGAAGTTTACTGGTACTGGTTTTCTGGCTTATGTGGACATCCTGCCAAACATAGAGGAAGCCCTGAATTCCTGGTTCAATGAGCATCATGACTACGGGTACTTTCCATTCAAACTTGGAACCAAAAAGCCTATAGGCCACTATACTCAGGTATTTTCATTGCAGTATTGGTGAGATAGGGAAGTGGTAGAACATGTATCGTACGCTTCGCTTAACTGAATTCTCATTCGATTCCTACAGGCCTGTTAGAGTTTAGTCGCGATTGTCTATAGGCGGCAGTAACTATTTGTGACTGCTGCGTACTGGTTTGCTACTGTCTTCACATAAAAAAGTATTGCACGCCATATTATGAAGCCCGTCCTATTATATGTAGTTATATTACCATATTGAAGGCCTTTGTCTTTGATTTGGCTTAAAACTTTAACGAAACTTGGTTGTGTTATATATTGTCGCAGTTACAGGTGGCATTGATTAAACTATTTTGAGGTAGATAGTGAATAATACCTACCATGTTTTATATAGTCATCATAACAATTGTAAAAAAAACTGTAGGTATCTATTTTTATTAGTATTTATATAAAAGTACAAATTTCCGTTTTGTTTATTTGTAAACGTTTAACCAATGCAATGTTTTAATATTCTCAATTTATTTTAACTATAATGTACTGATAATCGTTCAATTAGTCAGGAACAATAATAAGTATAAAAGATTTTGCGGACGTTTTAACAAGGAAAAGGACAGAAAAACTACTAAAAGTAACAAAAATGTTGAAGCACTTATATTTTAATTGGACGAAATTATAATCCTTGTAACATTTATCATACCGACTTCCAATTAAAGTAACACGAAAATTAAAAATATCGCCTTTTTTCTTTTTAGCAACTTCGATTTTATATTACACGTATAAGCAATAAGATATTACTGTGTAGAAAGAACGATATTGTTATGCAATAATTTTAAGCGAGTGCAAGTATATTGTAACTGTGAGACATCTGAAACTAAATCTTCATATTGCTCCAGAGCGTTTCAGTATAGAGAAGGCTCCTCTATAAAATCTTTAGCGAACGAAATCATAAATTTCAGATGGTGTGGGGCAATTCGAATCATGTGGGATGCGGTATTTCCCAAAAGAAGGAGAATGGCGAAACATTTACCTTGTTCGTATGTAACTACGGACCTACGTAAGTTACTAAAAATATTTAGAAAATTTAGCTCATGTCTAGCAATAGAATGTTAATTAGAGTGCACTTAGTCATACTAAGCAGTTTGTTGGTAATATTAGGTTATTATTTGACCCCGTAATATTCATAGCTTTCCCGTATTTTCTTAAACCCATTATGTTTGTTGGTAAGTACACGTACTAAGGTACATAACCTCTCTATTGCTCTCTCTCTCTCTGTCTCAATTACTGTGTTATTAATTTTTTGCTTGTATTTCTGAAATACTACGATGGCAATAACAATTACAATGTTTTCTTTCAGTGGTAATTATTTTGATCAGTTGCCGTATACAGCCAGCAAGTTACCGAGAAACCTTCAATGTATACAAGGCGAATGTTCGAAGCCCTATGGAATCGTCTGCTCGTTTTAATCTTGTTTTGATTAAAATGAATCGATATTATAATTAGAAATTATGTTCATGGACGTATCATCAATCTTAAGATAAATTTATAAGATGTTCGTGGTCAGCCTCAAGTACAAAATAACTACAGAAATCAAACATGCAAACAAAGAAAGAACAACTAGCGATCTTCTAGCGACGCTATTTTAATTTGTACAGATTTTTTCATATGTTATGATAGTGTACGATTACTATATGCATACCTTTATGGAGATTACTATATGGATACTATATGGAGCTAAAATGAAAGAAAATGATTTTAAAAAGGACTAATAAAATAATAACTGAAATTATTTTTACAATTAGTTATAGCGGTACGTAATAGATGTTACCTATAATATGTTACAACTGACTTTGTATGGTTCAAATAATTCGCAACAGAATAGTAATGTTTTGCGTTACAATAATAAAAACTGAATCCCAAAAAACATTTATTGCTTTTTTCATAAGGTAGATCCTCGTAGGCATTAATTTATCTACAAACTCGCCTCTACAAGTGTGTTCGAGCCCTACATTCAACAAAACAATTCGGAGGAGTCCTCGTTAAGAGTTTTATATTGTCTGTTCTCAAGTTGTATTAAGTGTGCTCATCGATTTGTGAATGGACGAATTTCTTGTCAGGAGTTCAAAGTTAGTTGAACCGAGATAATGTTTCTACTTTGTAAGAACGAAAGACAGCATCGAACTGGGTTTGAGCGACTGAACCATAAAGTTTGTAAGTTGTTATTTAAACTCCCTTTCGCCGCTTCACTTCAGTAAATTAAAATAAATAATCGTACTAAGCAGAATAAAAAACCAGCACGCCACCTGCATCTCTCCTTGCTTTAAAACAATACATTTTGTACCTTTAGTTATTTCGCGTTAAATCAACCAAAACTTACCATAGCATGTTAAATAAACATCAGTACTCTACATAGCCGCAAAACTCACCAAAAACCGTTGAATAAGTGATTTTTCATTATAGTTCCAACAAGTTTCCGCTACATTCATTCCATTCTGTATACATAATATCGTATAAGGTATGTAGGTACTTTACGTGAAGGGACATTTTTTTTAGTTTGTTTTCACATTCACACAGGACTTTAGTTTAACATTCTGTACATTACTTGGAAAGAAATTTTATGCTACACCTAGTTAAAAGATTCTTCGCCTTTTTATATGGACATAGCAACTCAATACGCTGTAACCAGCGTGATGTGATGATAACCGCCATATTTTTAATAATAACTATGAACTAATGTAAAATCAGTTGAAACAGGATAGTTAAAAAACTGCGGACATATATTAATGTTTAGAAAATAAATATTCTTTAGATCACAACTTACTCGTAGTTAAGTAAAAGGGATGTTCACGTGCTAGCAGATCTACTACAAATACACAAAGTTCGTAGTTCCGTTCGAAGTTTCAGGCATTTCCTACTTCGCTTTACTTACAGGCTTAAATTAATTCATAATGGAGAGGGAACATTGTATGTTTCGAATGAGAAAAAAGAAAAAAAGAAAGAAGGTAAGGAAATATTTATTTCATTCAAATCTATAAAAAAGATGCATAAATTAAAACAAGATTACGAATTACTTACATATTGATTCGAAACGTTGGTTACTGATGTAGAGAGCACTTTATAAATTCGCATCTCAGACTCTTATTACGGTAAACTGAAATATAATTAAATCTGAAACATTAAACATTGCTGATAATAATATATAAATTCAAATTACAACTTAAGCTCTTTCGTTGTCTGTTAAATGAATGGGAAATAGAATTCGATTTCTAAAGGAGACAGAATTTAAATTAATTGCAATCATTGACATCGCGGTACCTACATTATATCGCGACCAACTTGTTGTCACGTTTTGTATTCGTCTACTGCAGCTGTTGGTAGGTTTCGTATCTATAAATAGCTCGCTTTCAATCGAATACTACTACAGTGCAAAGCTATGGATTTATTGATTCTGATACGGCGATGAGTGAGATGATCAATGATGACTCAATGAGTGACGATAAGGGGATTTCGTTTCAAGTAGCAAGAGTCACTTCATACGAGATATGTTAGATACAAAATTGCCAAAGTATTGTATTTTTATCAGTAGAATGTTCAAACTTAGTTTCGGAATCTCTTTATACTGTGATATTGTCGTATCTGAGGCATAGGTATCATCTGCTCAACTTAATCAGAATTAGTTGACATCTATACATACGAGTAATCCGAATACCCCTTGCTCTAAGTTGCAAATTCGTAACTTATCTTGAAAAATAACACTAAGTATTGACCCTTTATACACAGTAACATAGCGCACTTTTCAATGAATGATTATGTCTTTTGAGAGGGAAATCACAATAAATCAGAACCAACTGTGAGTCAAATTACGTTTGAGTGAATTCGAAATATTTTCTCATCCAAATTACTTAGGTGCCTCACTGCACAAAGTCAAAAGTACTCAAATAATTTCTGTTAGTTTCCATTATGATGTGGTTAAAAATGATGCAATTACGCTTTAAATTCTATCCAATACCCTGCAACGTAATTTCTTAAAGAAACATACAGAGATTTTCGTTTCTTTTTTATTTATTCGACACAATTTTCGTTGATAAAATCCATGGGCGAACTATTAAATCTAATAACCCAGTCGCAATTAGGTAATATTCCTTAAAGAAAAGTCCTTCAGATGACAAATGTGTTAAAGATATTTTGTGTCATTCATACATTAATTCGTACCTACGTACGTAAAATATAACAAATTGAATGAAATTTCTCCTGAATATAAAGGTACTGAGAAATACTTCAACAGAACAGGGCCTGTACCTAATTGTGCACCCTTGTGTGAACTGCCGAAAGAGAAACTACCAGCTGTTTCCACACAATATAGGTATCACGTATAGAATATAATACGCTTAACATAACATAAAAGTTAATAGCAGTAATAACCCATTGATTTTCATTTAATTCTGCCATTTCTGGAGTCTGAAGATCGGATATTTTACCAAAACTATTTGCGTTTATAATAAACCTATCAATACCTATTTATAACGGTGAAGGCAAATAAATATACCTAGTCTCAAAAATTGCGCACCTTAAATTTCTTCAAAATTTTATCTTAAGTATGTGACCTTCGGCCATTGATCATGCTATTAAAACTTAATATTAAAGTAAAAGACCAATAAGACTAAATAATAGTGTTGAATTAATAACCTGTTTAACCGGTAATTATATAATAAGTATCTACATGTATTAAATGTTAACATCACACCTCGGAGTTGCGACAACAAACAGTCTGGATCCGATAAAGAAACGGAATGCGTAGGTACATAAATGTAGTTTCGCAGCAGCCGCGTTAACACGCATCCGCAGTCGTTTATTTAATGGCAGTTTTTCCTCCTCCATAACCCGCGGTAGGAATCTATTGTCTTATTGTAACAAATAAGAGTCGTGGTTTCTGATATGTCGTAATATACCTACTTCATTTAAAAATGTTGCAACCTATGACATTTCTTAAGATCATGTGAATTTCAAAAGATTGACAAAACACATACCTACCTATATCAATCCGGCGTAATACCTACATATTTGAAGAGGTAAAATTTTACGTATATAGTACCTACTATTTCAACTATACGTAAAAGTATGATTTCGGTAATACCTTTTGTACATAAATAAACCCCTTTTAGGACAGAAGAAATTGGGGTATTTCGCTTGGTGTGTGTTCATCCGTAAATTAAAAGCAAAAGGAAAGTTGTACATATAATAACCAAAAGTTACTTGTGAGTAACTCCAACAGGGTTTCAGAAATATAGAAGATATTATACATGATCTAACGGGAGTTGTTCGCATTTAAGTTTATTATTAATTAGATGTTGCAGGTGCTTGATCGCAGTTTTGTATCAAAATGCTTTTATACATTATATCTCTTTTGTTTCTCGATAAGAGAATCCGTAATTTCAGCAAGGTGCGTTTGATTTTAATAAACTTATTAATGAAATATCTTTGAAATTTATTATTACACTTCTATTAAATTGATAGATTATTATATATTGATGCGACAATTATTTTCGTAGCGCACTTGTAAACAACACGCCGAAAAAAACGCCTTTTACATTCACTTTATAATTATGACATGACTACGAACGATGTAGGTAGTTCATAAAACGGTAGTTTTAAATGCATAGAACGACTACTCCACAAACGCTAAACTTACATTAAGTGCAAAACACAGTATAATCTTCAGAATCGTCAAGGTATTACGTGGAGGGATACATTATTCAGGCGTTATTACGCGACTCGTAGTTTTGATTTAAGCTTGGAAATAAAATATCGTGAAAATATCGTAATAATCTCGGTAAGCGAGATTTCGTGTACCTACTTCGTGATATCATTCTCTTTAAAATGATAACGTAGCATGGTTAAATGCAAGTTTTTATGACAATTGTATTCTCAGTAATTAATACGTGTAGGTACAATTCATTTTTAAATAAGTCGAATGTATACCCATGTCACTAAAACAATTTCATAGCCCCCATTTTTATGTTATAAATGTTGTAGAGTAAAGTAAAATTGTAGATGGCTTAATTAAATTTCTGTGTTATTCCAGAAATATAAATTAGTTATAATAATTCCAACGCGCTTCTGTGTTTTAACTTCACAAAAATGGACAATCAATGTGACATATATACCTATAACTATTTTTCCATACATATATGTAAGTACAAAAAAACATTCATGACATGTATTTACGACAAATTTACAATACTTAGTCCATGCGTTTTCGCAGTGATTTTGATACGCGATATGTTGGGTTGACCTATATAAAATTCATTGATTACTTTTATTCCTTGACAGGGATTACAATTATCTAAAACCAGGCTTATCTCTGTGAAATTGTATTACCTGTTATCAGTACAATTAATGGCAAACTGGCCTGATATTTTACATTTTGTTAGTATGTTTCTCATCTGGTGTAAAACAAATCGGAGGACCAGTGATGACCAATATGGCTACTTATGTGGCTAAATTATTTTAAAATTGTTTAACCTTTATTATCATTTTTTCACATTGGTAAAAATGATCGTAATGTAGGTACTTCGCAACTAAGCCTAAGTCTAACACAAAGTCCCCTAAAGGACAGTTTATTGGATGAACAATATAAATCTGTCCTTTCCTTGCCAAGCATTACAATGATTACACGTCGGCGGAACGAGGTCTTTCCGTTCAATACCACAAATCGTATTGTATTGAACACAACTCTTGACAGCTTGCACGCTTTTTGGCTTTCATTCATCTATTGATTTTGAAGTATACATTGACTTTTTGACAATTAATTAAACATTTTCTATATAAAAATGAAATGAAATATGTAAAATGAAAATAATTTTTGTGTGTCAAATCCCATTTTAATTTAAACTATTTTGAACTGATTTATGGATGCATCTTTTCCGAACTGCACCATAACAGAAGCACCATCCGTCCTTTGTTTAAACATGAATACCAGCCTTTGGTGTTCTAAATGAACAATGATAGATGTTTTGATGATGTTATCTGAGGCTACAAAAGCTTTGCTTATTTCCTTAAAAATCCTAATAACTTTTTAGAGCTCCAATATTTAGTGATGTATTTTATTTAAGATATTAAAAACATTTAACACGCGTTTACTATTTATCTCTGTCTACAGACCATAGACAACTTCCCACAGCATATATATATATATATATATATATATATATATATATATAAGTGGACCTTTTTATTTTATTTGATTTTTATCATCATCGAACAATCAGCAAAAGGGAATAAACCTTTACAGTATTCACTATATTGTACACTGTCACAAATATGTGTCAAGCACATATGTACCTATATATTGTACATATTATAAAGTATATTTTATGGCATCGTGCTCTGAACCTAATAAATTTTTAAGTTAAAGCCATTTTGTGAACCGATCGCTGCCCGCGCCACATTGAACAGATTTGCATATTCATGCAATTCACTTTTAAAATGTTTTTGCGAAATAAAATACGCCTCAGGCGTAAAATGTCCATTTCACCTTTATTGTTATCCGTAAAATAGTAATATAAGCTTATAATTAATATAAAAATAATGGTAGATATTCATCACTGAAAAAATTAAAGGTCGATATAATTTCTTTTCCTTCATTTAACACATTTGAAAACATGTACATATATGTCTTTACTATCTTTTTCGGGAAGAACAAATACACAGAAGTTTGTAAATATCTACTAGGTATGCGAGTAGCGACATTTTTCGCTAGAGAAACGATTTTTTGAAAGCAAATTTCAGATGTCAAAAAATCAAATATAACAATAATATTTTGAACCGTTTCAAGGAAATCATTATAAGAAATCCCCGATATCAAAGAATTGGTCTTTTATGTATTTAAATGAAGAAAAGATCAAGGCTATATTCTGGGAACGAATAACCGTCTCAATTGTCATTCATCATCACTACATAGTATAAAACAAAGTCGCTTTCTCTGTCCCTATATCCCTATGTATGCTTAAATCTTTAAAACTAC
>DWGJ01001489.1:0-19656 GCA_018246895.1 Aspitha aspitha aspitha
CTCAGTTTCGAATTTTATTCTCTCACTCCGGGCATCTAAGATTTCAATCCTGGCTTGTACCGTTACAAAAAATATATGTTGTACATTTAGATATCAGGGTAGAGGAAAAAAAATCATGAACAATGAAACTGACCAACTTGAGTTCTTCATAATGTTCAGTAAGAAGTTTCCACCCTACGGAACGCCACTCAGCCACCAATTTCGACTATGGGCTAGAACTTTACATATATGGCTTCGAAAGATGAACAGTACAAGGGTTACAAATAAATGTTTAACAGAGACTCGTTAAATTACTAAGTAAATATAATATGCTTTTTCAGTAATAAATAACACACTTTAATTAACTAGATTAAGATAATTATCGAAACACACTACATACAGAAACCGCATTCTCACGATCGTAATTTTGATTACAAATGACAAAACTTTTGAAACAGGACAGGACAGCTATGTGAAATGCTTTTAGAATGTTATCAGCATACTTCAGCAGATTGCATCGTACATCTTCCTACAGTATACGTAGAAACACCATTTATAGTTGCAGAACGGGCACGATTCGGTTCTGTTGTGGTTTTTGTGCGCTCAGTCCATTTGCCCGCGGTCAAATTCAGTTTCAAAACGCGCTAATGTTCCCCTTTGTGCGAAATTAACAAAATGGGTAAATGTTGATGTTACCGACGGAATTGTTTAGAATTCGCGAGTTCTAAGCACCACATCGTTACGTCTGAATTTAGCAAATAACTAAATGAGGTCGACATACACACATTTGAAATTGGAAACTAACCGGGAGCAGCGCAAATGTTTGCGTTCACTTGTCAAATAGACATATATACATACAATCAAATACAATAACTGCCAATACAACGAGGATAAAATGAACCTAAAATCAATAATTATTTTCAACTGCCGAAGATAGCAAAGTGACACTGGGTAGGCCATAAAATCCTTAAGGCCTATAAGTGCTAACATAAAAGTTTAAACCACAGATTACTAAGCGTGTACTAATGCACACCTGATTGACCCTAACGAAGTAAACAAATCATTAAAGAAATCGGCATTAAGTCAATGGATTCAGAGCGAATAAGAATATCAGGAACGGCACAAGTTAGGGAAGATAGCAATGGACTAAGTATAAAAAATAACGTCTTTTATTGATAAATAAACAATACCTCATTTTCATCTTCCTTTTATTTTATAAATTAAGCTCACTTCAAACAATCTACAAGAAATCCGAACTCTTAACAAACTCGAGCTGTCTAGTTAGCGGTTAGTTAATTTGAACTGCTCGCAAACAACAAACTACGTATTAAAAAACTAAGAAGAAAAGTGGTGAAAAGTACCGATATTATAGATGCTAATAAACCTTACCATTCTTGACAACAGACTCACTTATACTCTTTAACTTGTCATTTGAAGTACAATCCCTGGTGTTTGAGATTCCGTGATACTTTGTAACGAGATTCCTTTGTACATATGAAAAATCTCAAAAACAATTTCTCGAACAAAGCAACTAAAGTTACCTCACCATTAAGACAAATACAATACGAATTTCGTGACTGTGAAAGAAACTGTAAAAAAGATTCAAGGAGCTAAACTTTACTACTCAATTTACAAACATGTAAATCCTTCAGATATTTACACTGGTAATTTTATGTAGATGTAGCTGCTACTCTTTTATCTACGTCGACCAACTTTCCACCCGTCAACAAGGGAAAGCCCGAGGCACACTCCAACAGACTGCGTCAGTACGTAGTTAAGTCCAAAGTTTTATAAACACTGCAAAATTCACTAAAAATAATTAATTAAAGTTGTTATTAATTTATTTTGATAGCTTTATACCTTAATTTTATACTTGATCATTAACAGTAAAACAAATTTTCTGTATATCATTCGTAAAAAAAATTATTTATCTTAATGAATAAATATTATTAACCGGTAGTTGAACAGTGAAAACCATTTATATTAATGAGCGAATTGCATTTAAGAACGGCCACACGTGACATCTACCGAAATGAGCTCCAAGCGGGAGAGAACAATGTCAATAGCTCCATTTACCGGCAGCGAACATCAATAGGTTTATTTTACAGGGTATTTTTGTATCCCGGTAATTGAATTGGCAAAGTTGAAAACGATGGAACAATATTTACTTTTATTCGATACGGTAGTTGTGACCGCGGAATAGTTTTGTACGAATAAAGTGTATTATGAGCGAGCTAAAGTTAGTCTGCAGGTATTAAAGATTCAATACATCACATCATTGGCTACGATTACGTCGATACCGCTTAGGTTAAAAACCGCTGAAAAGTTTATTAACATATCCTACTAACTTTTCATGTTAAAAAATGTAACCTACAAGCGAAAGAATAGTCATTAAATACATCGATACACACAGTCTCGTTGGAGCTTTAAAGTTCACTTAGCTATCTGTAAAATAAAAATAGCCTTAAACTAATGACTGAGGTCGAAGTACCTAAACAAAAATTTCATTTGGAGTTAGTGAAACCATGCCATGATGTAAATAAAAAGAACAATTTCATTCGTAATTTGACAGAGGTATTGATTAACGAGGTATTGATCACATAGAGTGATACTAATTGATACTAATGTTCATAGTTTGATTGATTAATTAATTATTAAAATTTTGGTTATTAATTGTTAATGATAATTTTTGTTTAAAAAATTATATAAACATAATTATCTTGCATTTTTGCGAGATAAAATAATCTACATTTATTTTGTATAGTCTATGTAATACAGTTATAATTTTTAACTTAAAAAGTATGTTAACAAAAGTTTTGAACACCAGCCTCTATGTCTAATAAAATTGCTGTTAAATACTTTAGCCGGTGCAAATGATGCGAATGGATACGCGCGAATAATTGCCGCTGCAACCATACTCGTATTTGCGGCTAGGGAAGCGTCAAAATGTGTAACGAGAATTAAGTGTAAACTAAAGCTTATATAAACCAATTTTTTATTTTGAGCCCTAATTAACTCCCTCTGCAGAGTGCAATCATTGAATTTTTGAATATATAGGTAGTTCGAACAGGAAGCCAGCTTGAAACTCGTATAAACAGCAAACAGTGCGTTCAGTTTAAATATTTCACGATCAGTAGGGACCCATTATCTAACGCTTGATTGCCCCATCGGTTACAGGAGCTGAATAAATTACTTCAGTTTGGTTGGATTGGATGCTCTCTTCATTTTGGAACCTGCTTTGTTATTTTAATGTAACAATCACAGATATAACTGACCGGTACGCCTATACAGGTGCATATATTTACAAATAAAATTAATTTATTCATAGCCACTAAGAATTGTACGTACATACTCGTAAATATATTCAGAGACAATTTAAGTTTTAGTCTTAAAAAATACTCAAGTCGAAAACAAGTTCCAGACTTGGGACACATTTATTCTTAGTGGAGTTGAAGTGACGAATTTATTCATCTTGTTTATTTTAAATACAAATCTCATTACACATTACAATATATTTTTACATAACAATTATTATAATGAATTATTTACTAACCTTAATTTTTGTACGTGCATTGAGAACCCTGAGCTGAAGTGTAAGCTGTAACCAGAAGCTAGTCCTTTCCCAAAAAGGTCTTGCATTATAATTTTGCTAGAATTACATAGATTATAATTGATTATTCTCACATAATGTACATATTCTAACATAAATTTTCTAATCTTAGTTCTCTAATAAAGGTTAGGAACAACAGTTCTCAACCTCAGATATCAGTTTTCAGTTTAATTGGAAAAATTACGACACTTACTATCAAGCGATATGAATGTTCACAGTGTAAGCAACAACGCTGCAAAAGATAAGTTTGATCATTAAAAGAGCAAAAAATGAACATAGTTGAAGAAGCAGTCGACAAATGATCCGAGGTATCGACAGAGAGGATAAAATATCTTTTGCTCTCGCACGCTACTGAATCCTTAGTTTAAAGTACTTTGAAACTACTTAGAAAAATATTTTCTCTCTAAAATTAAAATGTAAGTAGTAAACTTGTTGGGAAGTTTTATACACTTGTTTAGCTTCACGCGAGCTCGCAACGTAGCTCGCCTCTCAACACCAAAACTTTTCCGGGATAAGCAAAAACGACATTTCGCTGCGAATTTTAAAATTGCATTTAAATTTAGGTTCGTTCTATGTATTTGACTTTAGCTGAAATCCAAGCTACAATGTTTTACAGTTACTCAGGAGGAAGTCGTGCGGAGAAAAGATTAATCTACTTTATCACATAATATAAATTTAATCATAAGTATTATTTTTTTAAACTTGAAACACTTTTTTCTTCTATGGGCACAACTAAAAGTACGCAGAATGTATATATCCTCGATGATCTAATGAGTAATATATAAAGGTTTAATTAAACACAGCATTACGTTTAGTTACGTGTATTTAAGCGTGTATGTAAATGGATTTAATTTGTTTTGAATTTACAAAAACAACAATAGACTGCACCAAGTATACATATGTCAAGGAGAATCACGTTATCTTAACGAGACTTTAATGTGATGCGATTGAATCCGCAACGTAACCAAAACTGAACAAATCGTTTATCATTGAATGCAATGTCCGATGTTCGAGCTTCAAGAATAAGAAAATATCCGATAATTGCATTCCTTAAAAAATAAATACACAAAAACGTAGCGAGAACGAAGAGTACATCGATAGAGAGAAATAACATTAAATCTCAATGGATTTGAACGTCGTTTGCAAACAGAATAAAAATCACAAAGAAAAGAATCCAATTAAACAAATTGATAGATCGCAGCGCCGTCGATGTCGAGATCTTTCCCATTCTTTCCTTCGCTTTGTAATCGCCACATCTTCGGCTATCAATCCCTATACAAAGGGTTTCCGAGGACCTTTGTGATTGTACCCTTAAAATCTTCAATCTTATTATGTTATTTTTATTGTCCAAGTGTCGCCATGCTAATGCTGTTGTTTGTTTTAACAATAGTAATCGACTGTCAAAACATGGGAACACAGGGAGAGTTGATGGACGCAGTAAAGAAGTCATTTATAACTTTTGCTATATAAAAGCTTTTTCGTCTATTGGTCAATCTTTACGTCTTAAACTAATATAATTTTTTTTTTATACAATATTCATATTCTTTTACCATGTTCTTTCAATTCAATTTAGATGGTAAATAATTTTTAATTGAAAACTGTCTTATGGAAAGAAATTAGACAGCAGTTTTGTTACGAACTTACCTACTTAACCTTAATATTAGATTACCTTACAAACTTAAATATTCCAGCAAACTTAGCCGAATTGGATAAGGGTAAGCTCAACTTCGTACCTCAAATGGCCCAGACAATGTAAACGCCACTTCCTCTTGGTTTATCTCGAACGTACGATAGAACTAGCAATTTACTTAGACTCGGAATAGGTCTGATCTTTTCTGTGCCAAATTCTATTCTTAGTAGCATTAGCATTAGTAAAGAAAATTATGTCATTTGCATGTTACAATTTAAAATGACAAAAGGCCCTACGGTTCAATGATAAGAGACCGCCGTTCCAGTGGATGAAGCTTCAATTTCCATAGGGAAAAAAATATTTGTGTAATATACATTCATGTTATCAAATTGAGAAAACCATAGATAGATACAGATGTATTACAGACACAAGACCGGACTAATATAGGACACCAGAACCATCCAGTAGTGAATAGTTGCCCAACGATATTTCGTCCACGTACGCCCATTTATCGCTCTCTGCCGGCGAGATTGAAAAATACACCCAAACATCTGTCGCGCGTAATATTATCGAAATTACCCGCCGTACCCTGACTCCTCGATACGTGATCTTTGAAGGTTTTTCGAAGATGTGAAAATACGATTTTCCTAAAAATACAGGTTTATATGTGAACGTTAATGTTTACAAAAATCTAGTTATTTCTTATTTCTTCTCTAATGTAAGTATGTGAAATCAAATACATTTTTTCAAAATTATGACTTTACTTATTATGCCCTGGCATTAGCTAGTATGTTCTGCGTAAATCAGTCGACCCTGGGACGAAAATCTTTCGAACTGCTTGATGGTCTTGGACTTTTGGTTTTGCTTGGAGCGCTGCCAAGTTCTCCTGAAGTGGAAATTTTACATATTGACCTACGAGTATGTATGTTGTCTATTTGTTATTTTTAGGCAGGTGCATTTCCAGACCGAGCAGGGTTAGCGCGGCAGAGCAAAATACCTTATGACTAATAAGTATTTTATATTTGTATTTTATTAAATATAACAGAGCAACATTTTAAAATTACTCTGTATCAGGAACAGCTTCACTTGATGCATTCTATAAACTTTCAGTATTATCATTTAAAACTTTTGTGTGACATCCAATACCTCATCTCTCCCATCAAACTTAAGCTAAAAAATTGTCTTCTTAAACGAATTTTCCAGAAACATCAATCTTTTCCGCGAATGAGAAACTTTTAAAAATAAGGTCAAACGACTTTCCTTTAAATGCCTCCGCTGGCATTTTAAAAATTTCTTCCAGGAAAATGTTAGAAATGTTACAAAACTTCCTGAAGTGGGCAAACTTTTTCTGTGCGGTGGGCAAACACTGCCACGAAATTCAAAGTTGTAAAAATACAATATAACAAGTTCATTGTGAGCTGTGCTTTCTTTCTCCTTTATCGCAAACTTTTGTGTTTCACTTAATTAGTTTATTATTATGATGGAAGTCATCTGTCTGGAGACAGACGGTGTTTTTAATTTTATTAATAATATCAAAGAGCAATCTTTCTAGTTATCAAGATGTTAATTTTAAGGTCCTTATAAGTTGGGAACAGTTTGGAATAGACATGTAATGTAACATAGACATAATATATTCATCCACAATTGAGGAAAATAAGCAAAAGGGTAATTCCCATGCATGACGCTACATCTATACACATCTGTGACAAAAAAATTGAGGAAAACAGAAAAACATGTTCCGGACATGTCATCACTGCATTATCTATGAGCTTGTATATTCTAAAACAAAACGAGCGCGAACAAAGTTATGACGGTCATATATCGCCCAAATGTTTGGAGATAGAAGCGAACTGAACTCAGGCGTGATTGAAAAATGGGCAACACCTTGCGCTGCTTCCGTTCTGGTTATCGTGAAATTGTGTCAGCTTACCAAATGTTTTCATTTCAACGAAACATTTCGCTTTCCGCGCGCAATGCGCTCGCTTCATTCTATACGCTCACACGGAAATTTATTTTGTAACGATAACAGAAGGTGTTATTGCGAAGAAAATGATCCATTTGGGAAAAAAATACGACGGAGCTATTTGTTATTGCTTCAGTACATATATTATAATATATAAATAACGTTGTTAAACAGTTTCGTGCTTTTAATAACTAGTGTTCACCATCTTGTTAAAATTCGACCAAAAAATTGAAAACATCAGTTATTAATTTTCATGTTTCGTGCACTTTTTATGCTCAGTATTATGCTTCCAATTTTTTTTATTGGTAACATTAAAGCTCATCAACAGCTACCAAACCATAAAATGTGTTGAAATTTACAAGCGACAAAAGTACGGAACTGTTTTGTCTATATTAATTTATTATAACAATTGTTAGTTAAGTAACATTTGAAATAAAAAAGTATAGAAATTTATGAAGTTACGTGAATGAATCTTCATGTATCTTACGACGTCGACGGATAAAATTTACCGAAACAAACAATAACTTGTTGAACGATTGTGGTTGGTACAATTACGAGTAACAAATTAATTTGTGTAATGGACGCTTAAGTATTTTCCCTTGTGCTAACTTCACGTTGAAACTTTGGGCATAGAATTCACTTAGTACGAATAATTTACACATCGAATACGGCGTAATATAATGAGTTTCCCGGGAAGTTTATTGCAAATATTTGATTTGCAACGGAACTTTCAGATGCATCTCGGTTACCGCAGTAACTCATAATATTTACTTTGTTGCAATGTTGAAGGATGTAGGTACGTGAATTATTAATTGGAATATAAAGAATACATTATTTACACATATTAACATAACAAACTCTGCGTCTGTCTGTATGTTGCATCTTCATGCCTACACCGCTCAGCAGATTTAATTGAAATTTATTATAGAAATTCGTGTCAAGTTTCGAACTTTTATTTAATCTACGTCTAAAATAGTATAGCACACAACATTGTTTGTTAATTATTTAAATTCCCGGGCAATCAAAGTCGCGAGGATAACAACTATTATATAATATAAAAAAGGTTTTTAGCTAAAATCTTAATTATAGTTACATTATGTTTCTATAACTGCGCTGTTACATTAAATTGTTAAATTACTACTACGAAATTAGTACAACAAAGTATTTTGTATAAATATCTGTTATATACTTTGTAAACTTGAATTGTCGGCAAAATCCATTAGCAAGTTTAAACAAGTATACAGCTGGGGAGCTAACACTCAAAGCAGTTAGTAGACATATTTAAGTTTAATTAAGCTGCAGGAATGGTAACCTGAGTCTGCCCGAGAGACCCAATGTAGCGTCTGAAGCTAAGCTATAGCAGTCGCTAAAATAACTAAGTTTAAAATATTATAGGTACACCGCAACGGAAATACCTACCGTCACAAACAGGTAACAGGAAACGCAGCATAAACCACAAATCCATTGTGTTCACAACAATGTATTAGATAACAAAAACATAATTAAAAAGAGATAATTATGTAAACACACAGACCTTCATGGTAAAGAGATGGTTCAAGAGGAAAATCCGATAACAGGACGTAACAAGTTCTTTGCCCTGGGCGTAACGTGCTGGGAAAACTTGAGGGCTTTTCGGGCTAATTAACCATATAACTTTCCGTACGAGATAAAACCTCGCAATGCGAAACTTCAAGGAAAACAAACATTTACGTGTCGCAACTCTCAATAAAGCAACGGGCTGCCGCGATGCGAGCTTCATCCAGTATCTTACGCCTCGGGCTGTAGAAAATTCCGCTCTTCAGGTATTCTTCTCGTTTACGTAATTCCGCCTTAAAAAGTAAAATATGGGATAACAATAGCGACAACACATCAATAAACCTTTTGAAACTCACTCTTCTATGAGATTTATATCAGTATTTTCATATTGAAATTTAAGTATTAATATTATAAACCTCTAACTCGATTTAATTTAAATGTGAATATAATGAGAATTAATAACTTACATTTGCTAACGATTGATTTACCTATGTATATATACAATCAGATATGTAATTAATTCATGGTATTGTCCTTTGTCGAATTAATTAATTAATAATTGTCTGTTAATTAATTCATTACTATAACTGGATATTGTTTCGATTTGATGCATGTACGAATACGTATGTATACGTGGTTGTGTATATATGAGCGTTCACATACCCACATAACGACATAAAATATCACTTAATAACAAGCTAATCACAATTAGCAATCAGTGTTATTTCACATATCATTATTTAATCAAATTACACAATTTTGTATTATACATATATAATATTTTATGTCTGTATTACTCAGGGCGTGAAATGATCACAATTTTTTTACTGTCCCCTACAATTCTTTCCTGTCTGCCTTCTTTGTTTCTTGTTTTCGAGCAATCAGTATTTCCTGCATTTTACAAGTCGTTGTTGTGTTGCATGACAGCACAAATACCAAACTTCTGCACTTCGAGCTGGGTCTTCGGTTACGATCGCAATCTTGTTTCCGCTCTGCGATTTCCCACTGACCTCAAACCCGCGATAACAGAAGACAAAGTGGGTTATGACCGGATATTGCTTAATAGATAATCAGATTACACGTAATTTGGAGACTAAGAGCATCCCAACTTAAAATAGAATGCATCGTTATCCAAGGGAGGTCTATTGTTTTCTTTATTTAATTATACTGGATATTTACATGCGACTATCAGATATGTATGCGTTGAGAAACATCCAAACCACTAAACAGTGACTTAGTGATTGACTATTCATTAAATATCTCTTCGGTCTTTTCACTGTAAATATCTTATGTACACCTTCGTAATATTGAATATATTGAAACAATTTACCATCATATATGTACGAATATATTTGTCATTCATACCGCATTTGGAGAATGATTTAATTATTGCTAACGATACGCCGTGCAAACGTTTCGCAATTCTCCTTGAGATAAACCACTTTTCCGTTTGCCTAATTTGTCGTGCCGTCTTCCCAAATACGGTTCATCGTTATAAACCCTCGTGTAATTCGAATAAGGTTTTGCTGTGGCCTACAAATATTACTCGGATTTTGTACCCTACATTGTATAACATAAGATTCATAATATATCAGTAATTTTTCGATAAAGCTGCATGCACGTTACATGCCGCTACAAGTGATGGCATGCCGCCGGTTGACAATCTCATGGTTGGTTGGGTTCCGAGTAATTAAATTTCGTTGTATCTAACCTAGCTAGATTTACATTTTATGGCTTACCGTATCTACAGCCCAAATATAGACCGTTTATGTGTTAAATATCACTTGTGCACGCCAGTTTCAACGTTCACACAAGTTTCAAATACATGTAAATACATGTCAAATACATGTATGTTTATTTATTATTAGTATTCTAATACTTTGTAGAAAACAAAATTTTAAATTTCATCACTTATTTCTACGCCAAAACGAAGCCTGTCAACTACATGTTCGAATTATGAAAACTCTTTCATTGAATACCTTAATCAAACTTTTACACAACATATTACGACTTACTAAACGTATTTAAATATTGAAAAAATGCGTGTCTGTCCGGAAAAATTTACGTGTAGTTTTATGTCTCTATTAGTTGTGGGAATATCCAAAATCCTTCTCTTCTCCTGTACGTAAGCTTAAGAACTTAAACACGAGGCATGTAATGTTTATTGAAAAGGCTTTGTGTCAGCTTACACTCATTTCAATGTAGTGCGTGAAGTTATTAAAAACATACATTATGCTACTGTAAAATCGGCTGTAAGCTCTTAATCGAGTAATAAAATAAATCGTCCCCGCATGATTCCCGAACGCTCGCAACAAAACGTCAATTTTAATTTCGTCCGACAACAGCCAGCAATATGTTTACGAGAAAAAGCTTTAAAAGTAATGGACCGTCATTGACATTGTTTCTTTTGGAACAGTTTATTTTACAAAGTTAAAAATTCGCGAAGAGCTTTTGAAAATGTAATGGCCATTGAACTAAACGATTCAATTAACGTAACAGTATTCGTATATAAAGTCAAGTGCAAAAATGTAACTCAAAAATATTTATTATTCAATGAATATTTTATGAAGGTTGATTTCGGGCAAACATCTTACAACTATCATTACAGTTAAAACTGCGTTTAACCAAAGCCATCTAGAGTGCATGTCATATATTTAATTCAATTATACGTTCCACAAAATAAAATAAATAAAAGATAATAATAAAAGCCTAAAATTTACTACGTACAAACACAATTTTCGACTTTCTAAAAATATTTCCCTAGCGATTTTCAATTAAATAAAGGCTCTTTGATTTTCGTTTAAAAGGAAAATGAACTCATAATTCATTCATTATAAGCTCACGCATTCCTCAGTTTGAAGGAACTTTTAATCTGGCTAAAGAGAACTTCTTCAGAATTAATCAAGGGGTGGGCGGAGGCCGTAATGCCTTTGAAGAATCCTGTCACTCTCCACTATTCTTTGTTAATTTAGGAATTAATAGATTTCCTTTCGTATTAATTATATTAACATGAAATGTTGGCGTATTTGAAATATTGATAATATTCTTTTTAACACCTATTTATAATTGAACCAATTCAAATTCCTGCTGTCCTATCACAGGTTGGTTATAAGCTGTGAAATTTAAAACTGAATACTTTTCATATTAATCCCACTAAACTTACAAAAGAGTTACCATACTGGTACTAATAATTACCTTGTCAATAGAACTGCATTGTGGCTGTCGACGACGGAATGCATTAAAATGAAACATGACAATAAATGTCTTTGTTCCATAGATAAAGCCCTGCTTAGCGGTGTCGCTCAAGTTTGCTGACAGTAAACGGAATATAAATTATGGATTAGGCATTCTTGGAATAAAAAAGTTCTAATATGACACCCAATGGACACACCCGATGAATCGTGGATTCGACAGATTCATTATACTCAGTACCTCATTTTCCTTACTACGATGCCTTTGCAACCTAGTCTATGAAGATATGATACTTGTCATAAAAGTTCCTAGTTCCAAATTCCAGAATAACCTTTCTTTATGCATTTTTCTTAAACTAATGTGTGCTGTTAAATATATGCAATCGATTTCGCATGATAAAGGTCGCATGTCTCATTTATAACATATTATTATTGAGCCATGCTGCTCTACAAAATTGCGCTTCATTTCGAAAGAAAACCTTGCTGGATCATTCCAAAACAATATTTTCTGCTACTCCGAGGCTCCATATGTTGGAGCGACGTTGAAGATAATGTGCAGCGATGATAGCGCTACATTATTACCGGGGGACGTAGACTTAACTGCGGAGGAAACTCATTAAATACCCGTGGATTTATAGTAGGCAGGGGAGTGACGTGTGCCGGTACAGCTATGTATGTATAGCATACCCTTGTATCTTAACCTTGATGTATTTTAACGGCTATTGGTGACTTTAATTTATACTTAGGTATCACTAACTAAATGTTTATGATATTATGACCTTTATGGAAATAGTAACAAAATGTTTACGTAATTTTTCTATTATATAATGTTGTAGAGCATTTTTGTTTACTCAATAATGGAGAATAAATACTCATTTTTTTTAATTATAAATAGACTACTTACGATGATAAACATCTACAACAGCCAATCCAATGGCTTATTTGTATGTCTAAGATATGAATTTATCTGACTAAAGCGTTTGTGTATTCCATTGCTCGACTAAGGTTTGTCCTGAAATACCGGAGCACACTCCATCATACTAGCTCTGTGGAAACAGACGGAAAGGATTGAAGTATATTTCCACATACAGTTATCTTCATCTAACTACATACTAAAACAATTTAATATGAAATACAAGAACGAAATAAGGATATTCTAAATAAGATGTGAAAAAACTGAGAAGGTCGGTAAAGTTAAAAATAAAGGGAATCAATTCAGAAATCCACTTGGAATTCGAAATGCGTAACAGACATCCTTAAATTGCTATTGTGTATCCAAATTAAACTTTTCTTCTCGTTACCGGTAAACTTTTCGTTTTCATAGACAACATTCACGCTTTAACTCTTCTTCGTTAAGTAGGAAGTTTTCTGAAAAAATACGCTTCGATATGCAAATATGGTTATTCTTGTTCTCAACATTCTTATTACACTTCATCCATAATATAATAGACTGGATATGACTATTACAGTCATTTAGGGAAAGTAACATTTTAATTTTGTAATCCAATAGAAGTTTATCGTTTTTAAACCTGGATCAAATTCAAATATGAAAATTCATTATTATGAATGTATGAATACACAATATTTGAAGATGTACAATAGTATCTAATGAGCAGATTTATAGTACTGTCTCCCACTCCAGGATAAGGATTCAGATTTTTGGTCATTTACCGAGCTACGTACATTTTTAACATTAAATGACACTGGCTATAAAGGCCGAAGAAGGTAATGAGAAGAATTTTGTACACCCGAAAGTTTTCCATCATATTGGACAAATAGAATGAAGGTCGACGCGCAATTAACTATCCTGCTAGCCTAACACTCTCATTCTAAGAAAACTGGCTCGGCCTTTAAGCGAACGTTGGTAATAATAGAATAATGTGAAATAGTCTAATTCTAGTAACCAGCTTATAAATATTATTCGAACGTAGATGTCTTTCAGTCATTGTAAAATTGTGTACATGATCCGACCTATAAAATTATAGTTCATAAATATAACAGCAATTAACGGCCCCTGTATCAAAATGAACGGAGAAAATATCGGTGTTTTGAATATTCAACAGTAAAAAAGTTCACAATTGTTCGAAATAAAAAAAATAATCACCCTGTTGTTTGCCGAGGTAAACAGATAATTATTTCCCCTAAATTAACCAATTCATTTTTTTCCCGCAACAACAAATCAAGGAAGCAATTTTCCTTAATAAAACCCAAAGAAATGAGTTCGTTATTTACATCAACGATCGGTGAGCCGAAGATATAATCTTTTATCTGCTCTGAATGGGATGTTTTGCCATAATATCAAAGAAAATTTCACGTAATTACGCGAATTTTCCAGTTTCTCCCGCTGTCAAGAGACATGAAATATTGTCATAGTTAATGCGAAATATAAAAAATTGTGAACCTACTACCTATATTAATTTAGTAGAATATTTCTAGAGAAAGCCACTTTATGTGAGTAAGTGCACAGTTCTCTAATGTTGTTGATTTTTTTACAAAAAATGTATAAATGAAATCAATCACAATTACAATCGCATATATTTTATTATATTGATATTTTTATTACGACCATACACAGAACAAACAAATGTGCTCATCACACAAATGGTTGTCATGGGTGGGAATCGAACCCACGACCTCGGGTTTTGCAGTCAGGGTCTCTAACCACTCGACCACGAGGCCAGTCTTTATTAACTTAATACCCGACGTAATGCTTCATGCTTCTTTATATGGTAGTTATAATTCGGTGGAAAACGCTGAATTCCGGCGATGTCTTTCAAAGTGTAGGGTACCTGCGCCTTCCTATTCATTCGCTCGTTAAATTTTGCGTTCAATGCCATACATTCCGTTGGACGAGACACGTTCAAAAGTTAAATTGCTCTAATTTGTGCACCTTATTGCACACCGGCCCCTTCGTTTGAAAGCTATTGCACAACGATTTGTATTAGTGTTGTTCTTTTATATATCGATATTCGTAATAAACATTCTATATTGATGTTGGTAGTAGTTTTTATGATTTAAGTTAATTAATCAATTTCATATTTCTAGTTTTGTATTTGAAATATATGAAGGAATGGATTTTAAAACGTGTTTTTAGCCATTCATGTAGTCAACGTATGTTCTATTTGCTACGTTTTAGGAAAAAGTAAGTAACATGGTATAAATCTTCTACTGAACTTCTACTACTACGGAAATTGATTACCAGACGTAAATCTCATCCACGATATTATAAGATATAATACATACCTATTATGATGAAAGAATTAGTAAATTATTGGAAATTGTTAGTGAAGGTTCCAATGTAAATAAATATAAACGTTTTCTTTTATCAAACATCACGACAGGAATTAACAGATTGTATTGAAGACAATTCTTTCCGTCTACAGACTGTTACGTAGTTTAGAAGTTGTTTGTAATTAAGACATTGTTCCATCCAAGAAAAACGCGCATAGCCGGAGATAACAATACAAAGCAGTGGGCAAAAACTTAACTTAAACAGCAACAAAGTTTACTTTTGCACTTGTGCTGCAAATATTATGTAGCAGTGAAATGCAAAGACAAGGAGAGAGTGAGAGTGAATGGGAAAGAGGGAAAATCTTTTTGTCGATATGCATCCTTCAGAAACCACACTTAAACGAATGCTTTTGAGTTTTTCCCTCCGTCGTTTTTATGTTAGGTTATTTGGTTCGTTTTACTCGTGAAAGCGCATCTCCTTTGAACTTGCTTGAATTATTTAATCTTATAATAGAATTACACCGCTCGCTACAAGCCCCCCTATCTGTTGCGCAGTTAGCTCCGCTTCCCCTAATTGCTTCGCTATAAAAATATCGGTAATAGCGTATTTTTCCTTATGATGTTTTAGCATGTTATTTTATTCATCGAAGCCAAAATAGAGTGCGTGATTACTTATGCAAAGGCATATTTACGCAGAAGAATACGACAAATTATTAACAAGTATTGCGGGAGTACTACTAAAATACGACAAAATGTTTATAGATGTCCGTGATTAAGATTCCTGGTCTCTATAATATTTATATGATGTTAATTTCCGATTAGTGGCACTATATTTACCTAAAAAAGGATTTTATGCTTATGCGGCACTAGCATTTAGTGGTAAGTTACAACAAAATAAATTACTGAAAGGTTTTACTTAGCTTTTTCTTATCACATGACCTTTGTAAATTGCATTCGTTACTCATTATTAGCCTTTTACTTAGTTATACAATAAAATACGTTTGTTTTAAAAATATCCTTTAGTATCTTCATACCATTGCGTGAGCACCAATTCCCTCCACGGTTCACCAGTAAGCCATAACTTGACTGTACTCACTCAGCTAATTGGGTTCTAAACAAATATAAACCCCATCGAATACAATATGAATCCGAAAATTACCGGCCTTCTCCTTAAACGTTTAAGCAAATGGAAATTTGAAGTTAATAACCAGAGTTAATGTCGCCTATTATACGTATGAAATGGCTTGAATTGTACTTATCAGATATAAAAGCAGTATTGAGACATTACGGCCGTTAGAGGAGAAGGAGGTGAAGGGACCAATTGGCTGTTTTAGGGTGACAATAAATTGACATGGGCCTAGGAAAATTACCATACGGTTCCGTGGTCCGGAGTGCCTCACAATTGGTTTAATTGTCCACACCCTCGCCGGTTATGTCAAGAATAAACTGCTTATTGCACTCCTTGGTCTATTTATATATGGCGGGGTTCGGTGGACGCGTTACACAGTATCCTTAGATTAAAAGGTCAATTCCACTTAAACGTTAGATTCCACTAAAAACTTATTCTACTAAAACCTGCAATAAATATAGGAACTATAAAAAAGTACATTTTGTAACGAAATATAATTATTACCGTCACGCCGGGTCCCTAACGGGGTAGCCAAACGATTGGATGTCCGAAAACCGAACTCTCAATAAATCGTCATAAACGTTAATCTAAAATCCATGTAAATATAAGCAACATACGCTTTAGTTACTCAATAGACACATATACGATGCACATAAGCATATATGTTATGTGATGACCACAACATGCAATGGACCTCCATACGGCTATTATCCACGTTGTCAGATCGCTCGCACTAAGCTCAGCTATCACAAGCCATATCAAAGCAAGGGTGAAACGTTGCGCAGAAAATTAGGGTTGTTTTAGCCCGACTATAAATTAATTTCGTTGCAGGACATTGCAGTTAAGCCTCCATACATTTTAATTGCTTCCATTATCGGCTATTCTGCAAAATGGCGACCCGCTGACAATGGTGACCCTGCTTTGTTTCGATATAGCTGCGTATTATATTCGAATTAATTTAGGGAGAAAAGTGAATCGAGGGATATTTGCATTTCGATAAGAATTGGAAACTTCTGCAATGGGAGAAACAAAAATCAATTCGTTTGATAACTTTATTTACATAATTCTCCAATATTTTAAAATAGGCACCTGTAAAATACCTATTTGAAGCGGCCGAAAGCGATCCCGCATAACCTATAAATCACTGTCCATGCCCGAACGGGTCACAAATTCGGTTGTTCAAGTGCTCCATTCACAAGAAATTGATTTATCCAATATGTTAATTGGTGGCGAATTAAATTCGCTGCACCAACAGAGAGTTACGTTCCGAAATCCCGTAGATAATTTATAAAATCGATTGCATAACCAAAACATTACAACCGTATTACATATTAATTGTAACATAATATAATAAACTGTCAATGAATATGCAATTTAATTCCAAAAATGGCGTTTATTACAAAATATTTTCGGCACCCTCACTGTTTAAATCATGTCCCGAAGAGATGTTTCCTGTTTCGAACAATATTGTTACAACCGCATTGAAATAGACGCGGATTGAAAAAGCCTTTGTTTCAGTGTATTTCTCATTACCTCGCATAGTTCGTGCCCGCGGGCTCACAAAACCACTGTGATTCTTATCTTGCAACAGCCTTTTCCATGTCCGTGTTTGTACTGCACAAGGTTGAGCATTCAGAGAATCGTAAAGGTAGAACAGTGGAATAGTTATTATTCTTTATTGCTTAACAAAGTTTAAAAGGTAGCATAGACGACTTTATTTATATTTATAGGGTTTAACTTGGGAAAAAATCACAAAAACTGTAACTCGTTTGTATTTGCTAGTTCGTTTACAAATTACATTAGATTCGGTGAAACGTAAAAAAGTAAGGTTAATCAACAATTTGCTCCATTAGATAGGTAGATATACATTAATTGAAAAATTTGATCGAAGGTGGCAACACAGATGGAAATGATAATGAACAACAACATTAATTGTTTTGTTTTTATCACTCTTAATCATAATGTCTGTTCATGACTGTGATATCACATAGATACACACACACTACATGGTTAATATAATATTTTGCAGATAGGAATGGAATAACATTCCTACATGGAATAACAAGAAGCCCTCGATGAGAGTTCAATCAATGACGTCGCGGGAGACCGTAATTTCGTAATTTATATGAATATGGTATTTTATTATACATTGCTTATAAACATGATCGTCAACGTGACGCCACGGTGGCGAAAGTAACTCCTACGCCAATTTATCGCATCTCGCGGATCTTTTTATATGAGATATTCATATTTTTCGACTCTCGAATGGTTTTGTCCATGACCAGAAATCAAGCGAATGACTATAAAAATAGGATAAACCACAATGAATCGCTAAGAAACCCTTCTTTAGTTTAATTGCAACTATCCTCAATCTACCCTCAGAGATTGATTCATGATCCGTTGTTCCTATCGGGCTATCATTCTGTACGATATTTCGTATTGCCAACGATACGACGAGTCCTCGTGAATCGTATTTCCTAAGCGAATGTTCATCATGTCGGACCTTTATAAACTCAAATGCAGACCGTTATCCGGGTAAGCGGAAAAACTTGATAAGACCAGGGGCGTGGTTTATCTTTTACCGTTATCCGAAGTGTGTCACAGAACCCTTTTTCTTTGACAAGACAAACTAAGAAAGATAAAATGTTCCTTAACGGACATTAAAGAGCTGTTGCCTTGAAAGAAAGTCATAAAAAGACAGAGTTTTGCGGTCCGCAGGGACTTCGGGCCTCCACGTCTCCTCGCTAAGCCAAATTAATGTGTAGACTTACAAACCTCCAACAATATTAGATACTAGAATAACGAGGTACAACAAAACAAGAATAGACTATACTCGGAATGTGTAGTAGGTGAGGAAAAGAAAAATTTACATAGTTCGTCTTTTATAAGGATCGCGATCATTTATTATATGAATTCAAAATTTCGATTCTCAATTATCCTACTGTACCTCTGTAATAACCGCATTTTATGACAGTCAATCAGAATATACACATACAATGTCATGTATTCAGTAATAAAAAATAAGCTTGGAAAGAAATCTTTTTCTTATTCTCATAACAGAATAAACGGTTTCTTAAAGCATTATAGAATTTGTATGATATTTGTAAATAACGTGACATTCAACTAAATCATAACTTAATATTTAGATTGACATCCGAAGAAAGTTGCAAAAGAATAAGCGGATAAAATACGAATTACAAAAACTTTTCTATACATTTATAACTCTATAAAGTCTTACCAATGCCCTCTTCGAAAGGTAGTTACAAGAATTCAAGCGTGAAATTTTTTCGAGAGAATTAATCTTCAAACGTTACTTTCCTCTGCCCTTTTGTTTTTCGACTATTTCTAACGCTAAATTTACTTAATTTAGATAGGTAAGTGCTTATA
>DWGJ01001490.1:0-19648 GCA_018246895.1 Aspitha aspitha aspitha
ATGTCTACATTGTTTCAAACAACTGTCTACACTGTTTCAAACAACTGTCTACAATGCTTCAAACAACTGCATACACTGATTCAAACAACTGTCTACACTGTTTCATACAAAAATGTCTACACTGTTTCATACAAAAATGTCTACACTGTTTCATACAAAAATGTCTACATTGTTTCAAAAACTGGTCTACACTGATTCAAACAACTCTCTACACTTGTTCAAACAACTGTCTACACAGTTTCAAACCTGCTTCGAACCGCCGTTTAACGCCGCGTAGCGTGGCTTTTATTATGCTCAACACACGGGAGTGTATGGAAGGGGTGTTGGGGAAGAACGGTATCCTAGAACTTATCGTACAATGGTCCTCGAGTTGCACGCGATCGCCGCGCGGAGGCCTCACACGGCCGGCACGAGGCCCGGCTTGCGGCCCGGCCACGCCTCCTTCGCGTACTTTTTCTTCTTCGGCTCGCTCGACGGACCCGCGTCCTCAGGCACTGAAACGTGAAAACGTTATTTATTTATAAATATATTATAAAAGTCACAAAAGGGCGAACTTAATTCCTGATAGCATTTTCTACCACTCAACCCTAGGTGAATGAAGAAAACTTGTGGCAGGTGTAAAACGCTACATACATACATTATACAACAGGCAATCTAATGCCTGTGTATGGTGACCAGACAGCTGATAAACATACATATAGTACTTATATAGATATTTTTATTGCGCCCAGACACAGAACAAACAAATGTGCTGCACACTCAAATCTCACGACCTCCGGTTTTGCAGTCAGGGTCTCTAACCGCTCGACCACGTGGCCAGTGTGACGTAACTTCTATAATGTTTAGTTAACGAAACTAACCGGCGTGCGGTAGGGGTGGGTGAATGTTGAGGTGCGGTTCCGGCCCCTCCAGTTCTACATCCGGCGCCGGGTTCGGTAGCGACAGCCCTAGCCTGCAATACGAACATACAATATATTTATTAAAACACACATCGCTGCTTTTCATGAATACTCACACAACTCAAAATATTACAAATGTCAGTTTATAACACAAATAAAACCAAAACATTCCTTATATCATACTCAGTAAGACTCACATTCATAACGGCAAACCCGGCATAATGGCTCGCAAAAATGACGTTTTGTGATTGGTTATTTTTTACAATATTGATTTATTTTTTTAAATTTTCAAATGGCTACCGTGTAAAATTCGAATTTTGGATTGTGCGAGTATTCATGAAAAGCAGCGATATGTTGCAGAAGATATTAGATATCGAGATGCTACAATAAGCTACGACTTAAATATCCTTCTACGAATCGCTACGCAGGGTCTACATTGTCTGCTACGTCACTAGTCGTTAACTTTTATTATACAGACTCAAATAGCTCGAATACAGATTTTTAGGACTTAGATAACAAAATGCGCGTGTGTGAAACAAGGACGTGAGGGATATACCGTCCCGCTATAAATGAATTTAACAGATAGTGGAAGACATCAGACTCTTATAGGATTGTATGTTTTATAGGAACTGTACATGTAAGGATTATTAGCTGTCTTTTTAAAGATAAAATAAGATTTTGGTCCTTTATCCGTATTTAAGAATTAATTTCTTGTTTAATTTACTGTCTTTCACAGTAAAAGTTGTCAACTGCGAATATTAAAATTGTTTTAGCCTCCACAGTTTACAGATCGGCAAGGATCATTTAATTTGACATTTCGAAGGAGTAGTATCTTTATTTATTATCTTTATTTATTCTTGCTCAGATAAGTACACGACAGAAGACGTTCGGTTCGAGTGGCGCGAGGTGGGCACCTGGCTGGGTGTGGTCGGCGAACAGCGCGTACAGTTTCGGCTGCCGAAATACGTGGTCAATTTCGTCACGGACAAAAGTAATCATATTCGAAATTTTGGTGAAGGTAAATGTAAATTTATTGCTTTGCGCTTAAGTTTGCGCCCCGAAGTAACTAATCTTTACCGACATACTAACCGATTTGTCCCACCGCAATCAACACCATCATATAAACTGTACAAAGAAGAATTTCATGTTGTCAATAATAATAAACTCAGCTATACAGATCATTTACAACATACATAGATGTATCTACTAATGTAAATACCTCGTAAACGCGTCGTCTTATAATGTTTGTGATAAATAAATTGTAGAAAACTGAAATAATTTTCGAATGACAAAGAAAATCTTGAAAACTACAATCATTCGAAGTGTTAAAGAAACTCCATGAAACTTGATTCAATTTGATCGATAAAGAAATAAAAGACAAGAATCATTTTAGAAACGAAAAAAATTAAAAAAAACTAATATAGGTAGGTACTATACTTGGCCAGCGTTGTACACTAAAACTTCAAACTCTATAACTATAAGAGGAGAGACGTTTTAGTAGTGCACTAATAAAAGATCGGAAAACTTCCGTATTTTTATACATCATACCCTATTTGAAGTCAATATAAGGTGGGACAAAATCGAACTAGCGCGTTGCTGTCGCCGGCATGCCATCGCAACGCTTGTGCCAGACGCGGATGGTCATGTTGCTCATTCCATATTGTTTTAACTTTTAACTATGTATGTTGAATTTCCCTCCCTGACTCAAAGGGTACATTATAGTACTCTACATCCGTGCCCAGCGCAAACGAAATCGTCAATGTCTGTTTGTGCATGCAAGCATGAAAGTCAATGTCCATATAAATTAGCAAGTTAAAGACAACTCCATGTGAATGTAAGAAATTCTTTGCGCCATTATCGTTAACTTTATAATGATCCAACTGCAAGCTATAAGTATGCTAAATGTGGTATAATTTATGCAATATAATGTGTGTATTACAAGTAAAGGTCATTCGTAGCATGTAGCACGATTAGGTATTCTAGACTAACTATAAACTGAGTTATGTACTTGTTAGTTATGTTACGTTGATACAAGGGCGAAATATGTACTACTTATTTAAAATTGATAATTGAATTAGACGCATTGGCTAGGGAATAATAGGTTTCCACTTTACTCATTGCATGTTTGTGTAGTAACACTTCGGAATACTGTTAAAGGTGCAATCAAATTACCCATCATTAAGCTGTTGCCATTCAATCTCAAGTTTTTTTTAATTTATTTTAATTCTTATACTTTAAATACCATCGTAGTTCACAGTCATTCATATTTTGTAATATATACTCATATGTACATGAGTGGTTGGGCAACATTGGAAATGAGACTAAAAAGATAATTTTATTTGATCTAAATTGGACTCTAGGACTGTATAATTTAGTATTGAAATTAAGGCATCTTCCTTTAATCGCGTATAACGGTATGCTACGCTTTTTACCATATTGCTATTTGTGCCTGTTGTGATTTAATGTGAACTGTCTGTAGTTTTCGCTGCCGATATGAAGATATTTTTATATAGTAAATAGCATATAATATAATATATGGTAATTAATTATTATACTTAATGTACATTTGTAAAATATTAAATATAGAGATGGTACCTATTATTGCTTTACAACATTGATCAACATGGTAGCGGCATAAATATTTCATTTAAATAATTACGTTCTTTTAAAACGACCTTTTCGTACTACACAGTTGCCTCGGTAAACATTAAGAGTGAGGTCCCTAATGCTATTATAATTGAAGGCGACCCTATAATGCAAATTTAATTGCATCTGCTAACCTATATTTCTAAACAGTAAAAATTATTTTGGCAGTAAATAATTAGGTATTTTCTGAAATTATTAACTAATTATATACGTAAGAGTTTCTGTTACACATCGTTATAAATTCAAAATTAATAAACAAAAATCGATTTTAGGAGCTCAAGTTAACGTGCCTAATAGCTTTTTCGAGTGACGCAAGTTATAAAAACCCATTCGTTACAGGTGAGCACTCCACAGCTAGGTTGCAGATCAAGTTGTCGCGAGAGCTGCGGAGCTATCTCCTGGAGAGCTACCTGCCGTCGTCACTCTTCGTCATCATTTCGTGGGGCAGTTTCTGCGTCATTCCCGAGATCGTGCCTGGCCGAATGGTCCTGCTCGTCACCATTCTTTTATCGCTCGTCACAATGTTCGATACAGTCAGGTACAGTTCTAGTGAGAGCCTCACCAACCAATCTACGTCTACTTGTCTTATATTTTGCTCTTAATTGGTTTTATATATTAAACCCTACAATGTTGCTTTTATTGTCGTAATCTAGTCTGGTTTCGTCTGTTAAATATGCAAAATATCATTATAAACCATAAAATGTCGCCTGAATATTTCTTACATTACAGGAGAAGCCCTAGCCAATAGATGCCTACATTTTACTCATACAATTCCTTTGATTATTTCCGTCGTCATCCTATTAAATAACTAATTTAAGGACGAATAAGCAGGTTAAGACGTTTAAATCTTATGCAAACTGTGTACATGATAATATTAGGTACCTACTTCCGTTGCATATTTTCAAGACTAATTGTAAGATCATTTCGTCAACGTTATTATCAAAATGTCAACAGTTTCTTTCGTTTCCATGCTTTTGTGTAATTTGTTAAACTCAATATTAAACAAAATCAGCTAGGTACCTAAACACTACACAACTGCGTCTGTTTTTTTTATAATATACCTACGTCTTGAAATATATTTATCATACATGCATTTCAAGACCATATCTACTATAAACTTAACAGTGTTAAACGAATTATAAAGACGCTTACTTTGTTATATTTTTATTCACTTATATATAAAAATCGTATTTGTTATATTTGTGGTATTACATTCAATTTTATTTGACTTTAGTACAAACTCACCCGACGCATTGGAGCTGAAATGCATCGAGGTGTGGCTGATCTCGTGCACGATATTCGTGTTTCTCGCGTTGCTGGAGTACTTCGTAGTACTTTTCGGTATTCGGTACGACAAGAGCTGGAGTCGGCGGCGGCAGGACCTACGCAGAGCCGCCTCCGCCGCGCAACTGGCGCCTCCTCTACATATAAATCATGCACAGGTTTGCACCTTCATCCGCTTTTTTGTAACTACAGACTTTCTGTTACCTTATATGTATTATATTATATTTAACGTAAGTATTACTGTCTTATAGAGGCTGAGTACACCAGTAACGGGAACCCCGCAAGGCGGTGTTTTCACGCCTCAACTAAGTGTCGAAGACGAAGGTCTGAAACAACAATTCTCCCATCAGACTATACAGCGGGTAAATATTTTCATATGTCCTTAATACCGTCAACGTAAATTAATTTGTTTATCGTCGTGATAGTACACATTTCTAGTCCCTAACTATAGGGCGATGGATCGGCCAAGGAAAACTCCTTTATATTTAAATAGGATTATGATCTAAAAAATAATTAACTCTAGCGCTTAAAATGTCCGTTGCATGATAGATAGTAAGCAAGTCACAATTACGTAAAATACATTTATATATTACCTACATGATAGATGTGTGTTTGGTGCTTTGAAATGCACACGGAAATGAATATGGCTCTGATACACGTAGGCACCGTTAAGTACATTGTATATTGATTTTAAACTTAGGCCACAAATTTTTAGTTAACCGGCAAGGATAGGCGAAAATGGAGGGATAATAAGGTTGGATGTGAATCAAGATCGCTTAATAAGGTAAAAATTGGATTAAAGAACACAGCACTGTGTGGCTAAAGCTAGGAGGCAGTACAATTGGTAATTCTAGAAACACCGGTAAAGTAAAGAAGTAAATATTTGTTGTAGTAAAAACAGATCCCTCAGCTCAATAGTAATAATATGACGAAATTGTGAGATCACAGTACCAAGACCTTAGTTGTGCTAGATACCCTATTGAAAACATATTTCTAGGGAATTGTATTCTCCGCGTGTAGGAAAGTGCAGCTTGTTAAGTATATTAGAAACCCTGTACGTACCTACTTCGCACCGAAGCTTCCAACGCCTCACCAGTGTAGCTAACATGACCTAGATTGTAACATTCCCGATGTAAATTATATGAAACATTGATTTAATAAGAGACAGTTTATTGTAATTGTTTATCAACAGGACTCCCCCATCCTAGAAGCATTACCAACAAGCGGGATGTCGGGCAGCTTTTTTTCGCGGATCGGTGAGATCATCGACAGCGGCGTCATGTTCTGTGGCGCCCAACACGGGGCCCTCGACAGATACGCCCTCATGGTGTTCCCATGCTGTTTTACTCTCTTCACCATCATCTACTGGACCACATATCTCAGTGAAGCGCATCGAGCGCTACAAAAGTGAAGTGAATTTTTAATATGAGCCCAATATTTTAAAACTGTTAAATAAATAAGTGTTCCAGAGTTTTAAATACTGTGCAGAGACGATTGTATATATTAGACAAATGCTAGTCTATTGTAAATTATAGGGAGACCGTAAAGAAGTGACGTATCATGGTACATGGTACCTAAAATAGGCTGTCTTATTGAGACATCACTAGTTATTTAAGTGTTCATATTAAGTGCAATTTTAAAACGCCATGTAAAAATTTTTTTATGTATGTAGTACCTATTTTTTTATAGTACCTAAGTACTTATAAGTGCGTTTTAATTTATGTGAATGATGTTTACTTTGTACAAAGGAATATCACTTTTTCTAAAACTTCAGTAATATACCTAATATATGTATTTAATTTTATATAGTAGAAACCAGTAGATGGACGTGTAGTTACCTAACTAATTTACGTCTCGCGCGTAGATATAAAAAAAGGAACAAAATCAAGAAGTACATCTGTAATTTTACATTTATTTTATAAAAAAATAAAGTTTGCCCTTTTACGGTTTTATATGAACTAGATAGTTTTAAATCAATAGGTCAAACTGGTAAAACTGTGTCTTTTGTACTGTACGCAACACTCAAAACACCTTATTTACGTGTTGAATATACAAATATAATGTACTCTTCATACCATACCTCATACTTATTATACCTTCATCTACCTTCTACATGGTTTTATCTAAGAAAACAAATTTATATTGTCCTATAATAGATACGTACGCAATATTCATGCTTATGCTATGGTAACAAAGATACTTAGATATCTGTAAATATAATTAACAACCAATACGACTCAGCTGTTTTTGTAAATAGTTTAGTGCTAGTGGCAACGATGGGACCACTTACACAGTAGAAGTACCAGCGCTTTGCCGTATGCCTATATAAAAAGTGCCTTATTGTTATCACTATATTGAAGTCATTTATAAAAACCGATCTAAAGTAAAATTTTTGGACATGGATGGATTTTGATTGTTTACAAAAAAATATTATTTCAACGATATCTACATACCTACCTAAGCATATAATTAGTGATTACATTTTTATTGCTATTATGTCCCTATATAAAATATTTACAATAATGGTAAGCATTAATTGATTCACCTGGTCAATCTATGTTGACAGATTAAAAAATGCCAATACCCATCTTGTGCTTCAATAACAGACCAAATTAATTATTACGTCCAACCGACGCAGATTAACCGGGCCAAATGATTTATTATGAGAACTATTTTATATTATGTTTCTCACCGACTGTCTAATTAAACCTGGGATTCTCCCGTTTCTTGTCGGAGTTTAACCGCCATAACGGTTTTACCGGTTGTATCCAGGGTTGCAAGTTGTTCGGTTTTTTACATAATTGTTCAATGTTTCAGTCCCGTCTACAAGTCTTCGCTATCGGTATGAAAAAAATATCGAAATATGATGTTCGGAGTTTTAATTAAATTCAATCAATTAATCTGACAATTTTCTTTAAAAGTTTTAATCTGTCAGTTTGATTGGGTAACCCCGATTGTATCCCCATTTAAGTAACACAACATAATGTATTAAATTGTTTTATCTACAATTACATTGTCAATTAATTTGCATATTTATTGTTATATTAAATATGTTGCGTCCATCCACTTATGACAACAACGTCATTTATTAATGATATGTGTATAATATTAAGTCTCATTACTTTTTGTTCACTTACCTAAAGATATATACATTTTTATTCTGTTTTATTCCTACATATCTAAATTAGACCCCATCGCACGACAACTTGACTTAATGGCATTTTTGGAAAGAGCGTTACCTATACGTTAAATCCTATGATACATATGTATATGAATAAAAATGCTATGTCCTCCAAGCGTATAAAGTGATATATTCAATATGTTGTAGCTTTTTATTTAATAATGCACAATGTGTACCATGTATTTCCACTTTTCCACATAATCTACACGACTTTGATAACGAGATGTTGTCACTAAAATAACCTTCAAACTTTAAATAAAACAAAACAATGACGATGTTATTTTCGCGCTTTCGCAGTCAAGTCTCGCTTAATGTTGACGAACCTTTCACATTTTCATTGTAATATAAATACATTAACATTCAAAGATTACCAAATATGTTATCATATTTATGAGTAATTTATTTTATAAAATTGAAAAACTTTTCACATGTGTCATTCTGAAAATTGATTGCGTAACCATTTTAGTAATAATAATAATAATATTTCACGCATTCAAACTTCAAAGCGGCATTTTAGACCACGTCTTATGTAGGATTAGGGTGCGTTTCCACCAGGGACGAGCAAAGACGCGTAGCGAGGAAAGTGTTTGTTAAGAACCAATAGGATCCCTTCATTTGCCTAGCCGCGCTTAGTACGCTTGCGTAGCGGAGCGAGGTTTCTCTCCTATTGGTTCTTAACAAACACATTCCTTGCTACACATCCTCGCACATCTCTAATGGAAACGCAGCCTTAAGATGCGGTGTCATCCGAATTTGAGTTACTAAAATTCGAACAAAATTATCTAGTCATTTAATTTTATTAGGCAAAATCACTTTAAGTGCTTGCATCTTAAATCCTGTCTAACCGAATATTATGATAAAGCACAAATTATTTTTTCCATTTTAAGGAAAATCGGCAAAGTAATAGAATATTTATATTTATAAATCATAGAAGTGTATTTTAGATTTATCTAAGCAATAATAATTAAGTAGAATATATATATTTCAGTCAATTAAAAAGACACTGTGCCTTTATATCAATTTGCCTTACTAATCAATGTAACAAGATAAGTTTTGCTTCAAATATTTATGTCAATAATGATGGGACAGCATTACAGGTTTTCTATTGTAATGAGCAATATAATATTTGTAATGATAAACTGTAAATATAGTGGAAATTTAAACAAAAAAATAAAAGACATTATTTTAAATGATTTCTTGTTATTTTTTTACCTTATGTTTATATTAAACTAGTATCTACATTACATATCTATAGTATATATATGTGCTGTTTTTATGTATATCCATAGTATTCTGCCTCCTTGAATGCCCTATACATGTCATCAGAGTTTCGTCTGATCCTTCTACCTATAGGCTCCATGTCATTGTAGCATTTAGGAAATACTTTTTCAATAATATCAACTGCTTCAGCTTTACCTATTTGTCGCACAGCTAATACTGAATACAAAGCTTTTGTTTTCACACAGTCCTGAAACAAAAATGTTCATGTTACGAATATGCTAAAAGCCATAGATACCATGTGGTAAATATCAAGGATGTCGAAATAGTGTTAAGTGCACCAATATAACCGCAAACATGTTTATTTTTTATGTTCAACCTAAAGCTAGCATACAACAAGTGGACTTAATGATGGCATTGTCTACCACTTAATACACGATGATGGTACATATACATATGGTGCATGTTACAAAGAATATTGAAAATAACTTCCAAGAAACAACTTATACATATATGTATTCAATTGATTGTATATTGTAGTGTTGTACATATACAAAGTAACCTGAAACAAGACCCACCTGGTGAGCTTGTTTAATTTTAGTCCATGAAGCATCCCCCTGCGACCATGCACTTACAAACGAACAATGTGTAAGGTTGGCGGCGCGGATTTCAGTGCAAGCCAAATGTTCCATGTTCCTGAAATCCAGCTCATTGCGGCAGTAATCAAACATGTGTATCATTTCGTGAGCTAGCACCCCTTGGACCATACCCTTCCTTGTTGACACATTCTGACACACCACAATCTGAACAGACACAAGAACAGGTATACAAATTGTAATGAGTGAGATATAAAAAATATATGTTTGACCAATTTTGTGACAAAGTAAGGTACAGATTAGAATATAACAATTAATACCTCTAAACTTCACCTAAAAGATAACAACAGGCATGTATCTTGAGAACATTGAAAATTATCATACAAGATAGTTACTAAAATCACTATATTACTTGATTTACACATTTTGAAATATGTGTATTAATAAGTCTTTGCAGCTATGCTTTTATTACAAATTATATTAAGAACCTTCTCATTCTCTCAATCATTCTCTTTTGTATGCCAATCATATACTTACTTGATTCAGTTCTGGATCATAGCCCCCACTAACTGAGTAATCACAAACTTCACAAGATATGTGACGTCTTATATCAATGGGACTGAAACAAAAGCATCTGTATAATTTCTAATCATAAGCAAAATAATATTAATGGTAACAACTCAACTAACCAACCAGAGCTCTTGAGTGCAGCCATCATGATTTTCACAATTGGACCTAAAATAAGTAAACCACAGAATAACTAAAGTATTAGGTAATACCATCATCACAGTGATCAGAGAGCAATTGAATGGAATTGTATGCTTAAGTCGAGTAATTGTAATAATGTAATAGTTTTAGATTACAGTCAACAAACCTAGATGACTGTTAAAAGTATGCAGGATTATTAAAAATCCTGCGAAAAATGTGAAAACTATGGTACTTATTGGTATTTATTGTACATAAACTCACTCTCTTTAACACAGGTATAAACATTTTTTTCACACTTAAATTTCTCGATGCTTTCTTTACCCTCCTTGCCAACGAGGACGTTGGTAATTTTACTTTTAAATGTACCTCTTCTTTCGGGGTAAAGATCATAACCCCAAGAGTTTTGTTTCTCTTCGTTGGCCTTTTTAACCTCACTTTCTTTGGTACTAGACCCAGTACTTTCCTGTATATTTTCCTTCGTCATTTTTGTCAAGCAAAATATTTCATGCCAATATTAGAAACGGTTAACAAGAACGTTACGAAAAATTTAAGAAAAATATTGCAATATCTTGCGTAAAGTACCTATATTACTCTTATCTATAAAGACATTTATTCAGACTTCGTAAATTAAAATACTGACTGACACTGACATGACATGAATCATAGTTTGACATGACAATAACAATTGACATCCGTGACAACAATTTCTTTTTTTATTTACGTTTCTGCTAAGACTGAATGTACAAACATACAACCATAACGAAGAACTGTTTTAGATTAGTACATCACTAAAATTAAATGTTGATTTTATGCTACCTGAAGAAACGGAATCCAAAACTATTATGAGTTTAAAATATATTTTAGCCTTAAACAGCCATAAAAATATTATACCAGAGCAGGAAGCCAGTGTAAAAGTGTCCGTCAAAAAAAAAGAGAAAGCAAATGAGGCTACCTATCTGTGACTCTTTTTTAATGTATGTTTAGACAAGTATAAGTATAGGTCTCTCATTTTCCTTCTTTTTTATCTGTTGGACGCTCGCACTATAGCTACCTAACTCTATGTATAATTAATCTATGTGAATAGCTCAAACTGTTTTATTCTAGTCCAAGATTAAAGTAAATAATATACCATAGATAAGTGGTAATATACTGTGCTTCTACTTCTATCTATTACTGCTATCACCTTTTATCTATTTGTTATTGTTCCCTGTTCCTATTCTTATTGACAGATACTCATTGCCATTGTTATATATTACTTCTTATCTATGGTCATTGCTAAAAAGTAAATAAAGTAACACTAGAATACTAGAAAAAGAGAGTAAAGCAATCCTTGCTCCTTGGTTTTAACCAGTAAAAACCTAGGTACCACTACCATTTCAGAATACTTACCTTGATATCAGCATGTTGTCAAATAATAACGTTGAAATTCAAGGCGTCATAAATAAACTAACCCAGCATTTTCTAAAAGGGTCCCTAAAATTTTCACTGAATGTATGTTAATACAATCTCAAAAGTTTGTATAAATTATTGTTTTCTGTACTCTGTTATTGATATTCAATCGTTTTTCAGATTGACGAAATAGATAATCTGACTCCAGATGTACAAAGAGATTTTTTACGTTCAACAATACTTCTGGATCGGTTTAAGCAATACCCATTGAATAGTGATTTTTGTAGGATATTTTTCAAAAAATTGCTTTCCTACATAGAAAGAAAACAAGAAATACACGATGAAATATATCTATTTCTTTGCTCTCAAATGGAAAAACCATCAGAAAATGATGAATTTTCTTACAGGCACTACGTTTTTAAAAATAATGCCCACGATTTGATCACAATAAAGGAAACTAAAAACATGGTTGTGCATGGTACTACTGGAATGAAAACTTGGGAGGTATTTTCGTGTTTCAACACGCACATGTAATAAATATTACTCCAAACTAAAACTTATAAATATTTTAATACACAATTCCAATATATACTCATTATAAGAGAAACCATTCAATAAAGTGATTCAAGTTTACTGCTTCCAGCTTCCAGTGCTGATTTACTGCTTACGATGGAATGAAATAAATTAAAAAAAAATTTGATAATCTATGACATGTTTATCAAGATGGAAATCAATTTCATCAAGTATAAAATTTAAATTCTAAAATTATAATAACATTTTGTGTTATTTAAATTAACAAATAATGAAACAAAGGTAATATTTTAGGCTGCATTTATGCTATCGGATTGGGCACTGTGTAATATCGAAATACTGGCTAACAAAAAAGTGTTGGAACTGGGGTCCGGCGTAGGCTTCACAGGTGTGGCGATTGCTAGACATTGTAACATCCGGTCATTAATATTAACTGACTGCCATGAAGAAGTTCTAAACACTATAAAAGATAACATAAAGATAAACTTTCCAGACTTTGAAAAAGAGGAAATATCTGATATGATAACATTTACCAACCAGCAAAAATCTTTAGGTACAGTATTATTTTAACTTGGCAAATATTTAGATCTGTGAAACAGTAAGGTCTGATACAACAAAAATAAATAATAACAATATCATCGGACATCCTCACACATGGCGGCCATACAATTGATAAACATTATACACAGTATATAACATTTACATGTATATTTTTATTAAACCCAGACAGAACAAATAAGTAAGTGCTTATTAAACACTAGATCAAGAGCCCAGGTGATTAAAAGTTGTTTACAATTAAAATTTATTTTTCTAACCATTATTGAGGTATCAGTATCATAGTATACTAATAAAAAATATTGGATACAAAAAAAATTAGAAAGGGATAATTATTTCTATTGCAGGTGTAAGAATGCTTGATTGGAATACTGTTGATGACGTACCAGATGAAATTGTACCTGACATTATAATTGGTGCAGATATAGTTTACGATCCAGAACTTTTCCCCCCATTATGCACTGTAATGCAGTGCTTTTTTAGGAAAAACAATGACCTTGAAATCTACCTAGCTAGTGTTGTTAGAAATGAGGGCACGTTTAAAACATTTCTGGAGACATTAGGTATGTACATGCTTTATAACTCATAACAACCCCTTTACATTATGTAACAAAAATCATAAGGGGAGATCAATTGATGAACAACTAATATTGACTTTTCCATTAAGCACATGTACAAATTTTAATGATTATTTAAGCACATGTACAATTATAACGATTTTCTTCATAAAAAATATAAAAATACTAAAAAACATAGAGCAAAGAAATTTCATTTGAATGTTGAATTTATAATGACTTTTATTTTCAGATAAATCACAGCTAAAATATGAAGAAATATTTCTATTACAACCTATCTGTATTGGATGGGACCATACAATTAAAAGGAAATTTTTAAAGATAAAAAATTCTTAAATTAAAGCAGACTTTTCTTTTATTAACATTTAATTTAAATAGATATAAAAACAGTTGCAGTTTGAAATTAGCTCTTATAGGCTGACTGGCTATAACGATTGGTCCATTGGTCAAGGGGGGTGGGGTTATGGGTTCAAATCCCACCAAAGACAAATAATTGTCTGATAAGCTCTAGTATTTCTTATCTGTCTTGATTGTAACATTCTGTGTGTTAGAAATTTATTGAGCTACTTAATTTAAAAGTGTCTGGTTAGAGCTAGCACAAAAAATATGAACGATGTTAATTAACATAAAATAATAGCGCATTTCTTTAAACTATTATTAGGGTGATTAAAAAATATATACATAAATGAAAACTTCTCACGGTTTATATATACGGTATATTTAAATGATTTATTCGTGAACTTAATCATAATACAATCTATATAAATAGAAATGAATCACCGAAATTATAAGTCTGTACGCAAAATTAATTATCTACCTACCTATTATCACTGGTTCTATGTAAATCTATGACATTCAAATAACAGTTCCAATCCACTGGTCGTTACTGCATAATAGAAAACACTGTGTGTATTTTATGGTGGAGATTGTTATAAAAACAAAAATGAATATCAAGTAGTCTGTATACAGGGAATTGAAAAATCTCGGAATTTTTTTCGACATTAGCTAGGGGCTACCACTCCGTAGATAAAATATTTATTGTTTTACGAATGATTGCAAAATCGGCCCTGTAACAGTTGCGGGATTGGAACTGAACCTGTTATTTTAACTTTGACATAAACTGTTATACGTATGTAACCGTTTTCATATGTGTGATTTTTAAAAACCTGTCATTTTTACTTATTGCTATACAAGAAACAGTTGAGCCTTGTTGCTTCTGTGTATTGCTCTTTACTGTGCGACGGAACGGACTTTACTATGTTATTCAAACTTGATAAGTAACATATTAATCTGTTTGATAGCTACAAGTTAACACTCTATGGTTAGTTAATAAATAAAATGGAAAATTCTAAAACATTGACAAGAAAGAGAAAAGCACCAACGGCCAAGGATGAAGCGGACACTATAGTGCCTAAGAAAAGATTAACTAATAAACCACAACAAAAGCCCAAGAGAACCAAAAAAGATGAGGTTGAATATTCCAGCGAGAGTCCTGAGAATGCACCTACAACAGCAGCAAAGAAGGGGCAGACAAAGAAAATCCTCCAGCAGGACAGTGGTGAAAGCAGTGGAGCCAGTGCGCTTACTAATGATTCACATATACCAGATAAGGTGCTCGATGTATGGGATGAGGTGGATATGCTTTCACATTTTGATAAAATTCCTCACAGTCTGGCACGGAAATTTATTTCGCTCCTGGCGGAAGGCTGCACCCTGCCATTTATTGCGAGATACCGCAAGGATGCTGTTGAACATCTTGCGCCCGATCGGTAATATGTTAAACTAAGTTTTTATGTCTGTCTGTTTTTCTTCAAAAGATAGACATGCTTTGCGGCTTATTAAATTCCGTGAAAGAATAACTCAAAACAAATAACTGGTGTGCCTGTATACTATGTATAAGGTAATGTTTGGTCACTTCAAAAACCAGAATGTCTACATAAATGTATTTGTTACATTCACTTCTCCTGTGACAGCGGGGGTGGAGCGGAGAGCCAGAGTAAAGGCATGATTTTGAACACATCTCCAGAGTGAGACTGAAATTCAAATCACTAGGCTATCAATGCGAGCTAGCTGAACTTATTTAAAAGTACTAGTAATAATAAATGAAGTTTTTTTATCTGACCCCTTTGTTGTTTCACTGCTGGATATAGAAAAAAATTAATATTAACACATAGACATAATAATATTCTAGGTATATAAGCGAAAATTTTTCTTTAAATATACATTTTGCACCATCGAGCTTATCAATTGTGTAGTGATTAAATGTCTAGCTAATTTCACTTAAAATAAGAAATTCAACAGACCAGTTTCTTTTAAAGCATCAAAATATTTTTATTAAATTTTTATCATTCAATTCCAGCCTGCAAGAATTGTATGAAAGTTATCAAAACGTTATCCTGTTTAAAAAGAAAGTTGAGTCTGTGTTACAAAACTTGACAAAATCCAAAAAATTGACCCCAGAATTACAGAAGAGCATATTAAATGCCAAGAATATGTCGGAACTTGACTTAATTGTAAGTTGTTTGGTTTATTGCTTCTACAGCACATGCCCAATCACCTCTGCATATGCACACATATAGACTTTGTGATAAATGCTGTAGACTCTACAGCATTTATCACAAAGTCTACAGTGTAGACAATTTTACGGCTTACACAACCTGGTTTATCATAAACTGCATATTGTTATTTGCATGCATCAAAAAGTGTATAAGAATATTACTACTAGTAATTTAGTATCATAATATGTAAATCTAATCCTTATGAATACATAGCAATACCTATTGTAATCCGTGCCTCCATATACACATACAAAGTTTTAATGTTAAATTAATTATTTGTGGATGACTAACTCAGCAACTGTTAGGTCCCAGTTATGCTAATTGATAAAAACTACCCTATCTTAGATTAACAAATCAAGTACCTACTGATGCCGAGTTATTGGAAAAAAAATTGCTGTGCTTCTTTAAAATCCTGCATGTGTCTCTAACTTTTCAATATCCCTTCTCATATTCTGGTTAAGCTAATTTACATTTTAATTATTATATCATATATATTCACCACTTAACGAATAATGTAATAAGAGTAAGAAATAATTTTCTCGCCTTGTTTTTACAGTATGCACCATTGAAATCACATAACATGTCACTAGCGGATAGAGCCCGTAAATTGGGTCTTGAACCATGCGCAATTAAAGCATTGAACGATAACTATATAGATTTGACAACACTGTGTGACGTTACTAATGAGGAGCTGGTAACACTTGATAAAGTTGAATCTCACATAACACATATAGTGGCAGACATTATATACAAAGAACCCAGAATTCTGCAATATATGAGAGAATTGTAAGGAACTTTTAAGATCCCTATAATATTACTCGTATTTTTTTTGCCTCCACTTGTGACCACAGTCCCTGTAATTTTGAAAGATCTGTTGCTTACTATAGAATACTGTAACTTTACAGGAAAACAGAAACAAGATTTACAATACAAAGCAGTCAGACAAGTTCTTCTGCAAAAGAGAAGAATGAGAATGAAAAGAAAAAAAATGATTCAAAATCAAATCCTGAAACATACAAAATCTATTTTGACTGGAAGTGTCCAGTACAATTTGTAAAATCTCATCAAACATTAGCCATTAATAGGGGAGAAAATGAAAAAATTCTTAGTATCAAATTGATTATACCTGATTGGTTTTATAATAAACTGGAAAGGTAAATTGTGTACTTATCTAATATTGTATCCTATGGCTGCCCCATTGAGTATATAGTATTGTATATTGTTGTTAGTCTTAAGTGGTTTTTCTTTTAGATATTGTATAATTGCCTTGTAAACAGTGTAGGTTTAGTTCCACGGCTAATATTTTTATTATTATAGATTCTGTCTAACTCTATGGAAAAGCGGTTATTGGGTGCGAAAGGGACTAGGCGACGCTTACAACCGCCTGATTAAACCATGGCTTTCAAGACAAATTAGGTCTGAATTAACTGTGATTGCACAGAAAGAAGCAATTAAAACCTTTATGGCAAATTTAGAAAAATATCTGCTGACTGAACCTGTGAAAAACAGGAGAATAGCAGGACTAGACCCTGGATTTAAAGCAGGCTGTAAGGTAAGTGAAGAAATTATTAGAAATGTGTAGTAATTATAACATTTGGATATTGCTGGCTTGTTTTGTTCGCACCCTCAAAGTTTTAGGCTTTCTTGTAAGTAATGTGATGATGTTCCCTTTTTTGTTTGTTTCCTAAAAGCCCTTAATCTGTATGAAGGTCTTTCCCTATGTGCTCCTTAGACAAGTACCATACCACTTGATAGTCCTTTTCAATTATCTAATGTTTAAGATTTTGTTTCAATTTCTATATTATTATCATACATTTTTGCTTTGTCTGTCCACTATCTTTTGTTCTTTTGTGTGAGCAAGATAATCTTTCTAATACATAATTCTTATATGTTTCGTTCTTTGTCCTAATATAAGGGTACTGGTCCCAAAGCTTCAGGATGCATGGACATCACTTCACTCGGCAATCACTGCTTTTTTCATGTATACTTACATTCCGTTCGTTATTATTATAGAGTTTATTTATTAAAACCGTTCTCAAAAACAATTTCAGGTGGGCATTATAGACTGTAACGGAGAAAAGCTAGAAGCATTCACCATATATCCAGACTTACGTAGTCATAACCAAAATGATGTAGCAGCTAAACAGTTGCAATTAAAATTAAAAACGCATGGGTAACATGAAAATGAAACATATAATATAATTATTATACATCATGGATATTGCATGCAAGCCACTGCTGTTTTCTGAGTAGAATTAGCTCTTACGGTAGTACTTTAGTCAGACACTAAGTAGCCTGTGAAAGGTGAATGTGGGTATCAATTGAGTTTGCTTGTTTTAATATTAATTAGAATGTGTCAAATATGAGAAAATATTTGACAACTGAATTTAAAAAAATCTTTATGTTTCCTTATAAAATGTACCTCATATTTTAGTATATTTTAGTATAGTAGTAGTATGCAGTATCAGTATATTCCGTTAAGAGCTGTTGTTAGGTGTATGGACAATCCTAGCATGCTTTATATTACACATAATCTGAGTAGATACTGATTAAACTTTATTAGAAACATGTGATAAAGCCAAACCTTTTAAGCTTGGCAAAAATTGTTGAGCCATTAAATGAAATCGAATGAAGAATATGTATGGACATTCGGTTGGGGATGACTGGCATTTGTGCGGAAAATTCTGTACTTAAATAGTGCATGTCTGATTCGTACAGATTTATTTAGGAATAAAGATAATGCCACAGTAAACCTTGTTGCAGAGTGGAGTTAATCGGCCTGGGCAATGGGACGGCTTGCCGAGAAACAGAACAATGGTTGAAGAGCCACAGCATCTCTGATAATATACCTGTTGTTATTGTGCCTGAACAAGGAGCTTCCATTTATTCTGTCAGCAAAGAGGCCCAACAGGTATTGTTAACAACTAACTGGGATACATTACATTTCATACATACATTTTTATAACATGCTCTAAATGGGCAGGTTCCCTTACCTTCCTTCACCCGTATAGCGAAATATTTTAATTTTTAAGTTATAAAACGCTCGTAAGGATGCGTGCCCAGATTTGAACCCAGACCCTTCTGCGTGGGTGACTGAATTTCAAACCATTTGGCTACCACTTCTACTATGTATAATCGACACATATATACTGTAAACAAGCCAAAACATTCTATTTCTAGTCAGTCTTAGACATCTTACAAGCACTTTATGTTAGCGATTTGCAGGAACATTTTAATCTGGACCCTAATTTGATATCGGCGCTGTCTATCGCACGACGAGTACTAGATCCCTTGGCTGAGTTAATAAAAGTAAGTAGAATCGAAATGATAATGCATTGGGAAACTTCAAATATTCTACAGGTTAAATGTAGAGTAAATTAGAAATGGAGACAGTTATCAATTTCAATTTACATTAATCTGTTATGTAGATTATTGATTTCCACTGTGCTTACTCCTACGCTACTATATGGAAGCGAGAGTTGGGTATGTAAGAAAGAGGATGAAAGTA
>DWGJ01001491.1:0-19648 GCA_018246895.1 Aspitha aspitha aspitha
TAGAAAATTATGAGATTTTAACGCTGTGATTATATATATGTGATTATATATACATAAATCATAGGTAACGCGGTCGAAAACCGATTCAAGTTTAAACTGCTACGCTGTTTATATTGCTGCTTACGAAAAAGCCAAATTAATATTAATCTCCATTGCCCGTAAGTGAACATATATGCGCCTACATGCTTCTATAGAACATGAGTACATAACTATTTACTAACATTTACGCGTTGCAATAGTTTCTCATCAGGCACTTCTCGAGAAGAGGAACGGTGGAAAGTAATTTTCACACAGAAATGAGAATTTTGTCTTCTGTCAAGATTATTTTCATTGATATAAAATAAGTGTAACATCGTACCGTGAAAATGATAACACGTGAAATAACTTTGAAACAATTAAGAAATAAGGCCAATAAATAACTACTTCACATTTTAAGGAGAACTGTAATATAACATAATTTTGAAATGTTTCCTAAATTGTCCAAGATAACAGTCCTTTATTGTATAATTACTTAATTATAATTTCCTATATTGTCTAAGATAAGAAAACAGTCCGCCATCACCATCACTTAACACGTAATTAAAATACGAGACGTTTTTGCGCCGTCTAAATGTAAAGAATCTGTGCAATCTAAACGTAGAGTCAAAGATGTATCCGTATTGAGATGTACGAAGCACGTATATAGAGTTCCGAGGTGAACCGTAGATGTCATGAAATTTTCAACGTACATAGAGTTGCAAGGAGAGCGCCGCGAGACGGCTTTTGATCCGGGATTTTCCTCATTTTCAACGTACCGACTACGTCTGTGTTAATCAAGGGCACTCCGCGCTGGGCCCGGAGTGCTCGCACATACCTACAGTAAGGGTTTGAACACACTATGCCGAAGGTACGCGACGAAAGTTCCGCGGCCGATTTTACGTTATGACCGATTATGGCTATATGATATATTATGATTGATATGACACACCACAAGTGCCGAATAATATATTTGTGCTATATAGAAAAGTTGCCGCTGAACTTAAGCCCGACCGAAGTTCAGCTGTACGCTATAACGCATCGTAATTTCGGCATGTGTCATCAGTAATTCAAATAGCATTGTATACCCCATACATGTCGAACTTCGGTCGCGTGCTTTCGGCATGGTGTGTTTAGACACTAAGCCGTGCTCATCCTCGACAACCCTTAACGAAGCTGGCGAGCGATTTTACAGTTTAATATGCGCTCATAAATCGGCAGTAAGTAGGTAGTGAACATCATAAGACTCTACGTTTAACCCACATTGTCGTGATATTCAATAGGGCACAAGTACTAGTGATACATATATGATTTGACCTATTTTATGCTTTTTAATTACCTTTAGTTACAGGTGACGTCGGTCACGTTTTTATGGAAAGAGGGTTTGAGGATCATATTACGGTTTTTAATGTCAGAGATCTGCAAAAAATAATCTCCTATGCGTATCAAAATATGCGTGAAATCAATCTCAAATTTATGCGTTAATATGATCGCCTACCGAAAAATTACCCAAATTACCCAAAAATATCGTCACTGAAATTACTATAAGGTCCTTAAGAATACATATGCGTTTATAAGCGCTTGAACTATATGAATACCAGTTTAAATACACGCCTTTTTAAATACCATGTAAATAATACATTATTTGTTCATACTTCAAACCCAAAATTATAATAATCGTGTTTATATTAGTTTTATTTCCAACAATTTTCTTAAATGTGTACAATATAAAGAGTCGTTGCTGGAAGGAAATCCTTTTGGCGTAGAAAAAAAATATTAAATGGCTAGCCTGCTATTCCTCACTTGGCACGTAAAGGGTTACGCTTAACCCTCACTCCCGTACAAAAAAAATGTCCACTGGATTTTAGGTGTCACAGCGTGAGTTGATATATTCCGGTAGGTATCAGAGAGCCGTAGTGGTGAAAAAAGTTAACATTTTCCAAAAAAAAGCTTAGCTCGAAAACAACATCGCACGGTAGACTGAACAAGCCGACAAAGCATGCGAGTAGCTACCGATGATTTTTATACATACACATATTGTATATACATACCATTCTGAATCCTTTGTGTTCGTTGGTGATTTTGGTGAAGCGGCAGCCACATTTCTATAGATACTTTCGGCGCTTAGTATATTCATATAGTATAGGTACTAGTACATAGTATCTAGTAGGTAACGTCTACGAACGATTAATGGGATATTTTGTTATAGGTATTAAAAGTGCCCAAATCTGATTTCTGTCAAGTCTGTAAATAATAAATGAATGTCTTTATGTATAAAACAATTATATATCAATAGGTCGCACTTGAGGATCATCAAAAGTTTCAAGCGCTTCTGACGACGATTTTCATGTCCATAAACAGCTCATTTCCATTTGTCACAATATACTTACGACAAGAGTATCTTTATGGACTGCCTAAAGTACAGATTTTAAATCATGATAGTGTCTTACACTGAAGCTTCTAAAGCGATCCGTCCATCAAGTCGATAAAAATGTTTTTAACTGCAATAAACGCTACATCCATTTTATCGGTTGAATCAATGTCATAAACAAGCGGCGACCATTTGAGGTTCGATTCACATTACCATCCAATAGACATTCGTTACCGTCAAGTCAACTATAGTTGTGCTTAAATCTTATTTAGTAAAAATTTGTACCGTTTACTAAAACAGTAGTAAATCTCTAATGGTCACAGCAATGTTATATAGTCAAACTCAATGTATTAAACAACGCTTATATTTACATATATGAAGTTACAATTTTACATATATGTATGTATATGTATTCAAATAACAGACGTATTATGTCTGTTATTTGAAGCTTCATGGACCACAATTTTGTCTATTACATAATATTATCATCGTAACGACCTAACCTTTTTCCTCGTGATATCTGCCATATAGTATAGGTGACATAACCATTCTTTCGATAGTGCCAGTAACACGAAGTTAGGACAAGATCACCAATGGTCTACTATAGCCTGAGGGGCGCACAAAGCCGCAGTACGATGACTAAAACATGACCTTCATTGAGTGTATGTATATAACTTATATTGAATAAAAGAATTTGAATTTGGTTCCTATATGAAAATGGTTGATATGACAACGAATGGCCCGTGACTGGACGACGATGCGTGCTGACCCCTGTCGGGCACCGATAAACCAGTTGCGGACCACCGCCGTACGTATATTGAATTTACACGAGCGCGTTCGAAACGTACGCATACGCTAATTAGATGACGCAATCCACGTATTGGGGTCTATGAACCGTATCGTAAACAAACGCGTGAATTTCCATGTGTTTATTTGAAGATAGATATAAATAACAATATTTTAAAGATTTTATCGCATATAAAGAATAGAATAACTAATATCTACACACATATAATAAAAATTTTATTGGACAAGTTTAGAAATCGGTGCCGTTACGAATAATAAAATCATTAAAATATGTACAATTAAGACATTTCGGGGATTTGCTTAAACCTTATGTTTTGTTATCTATACAATCTACAATCGCAATAAGAAGTGATATTGTACATGGCAGTGACCATAGGCTATGCGGCTGTACATACATCACGGACAAATCCCGAACACATACAAGTAGTTCCATGAACTTGATATTAGATTCAGCTCAACGGTTTTACTTAAAATAGATCGTTGTACAGTTATAGCGGAATTCTTACCAATTATCACCGATTTTTCCAGTTCTAGAACGATAAGATACTGACCTGAAACAAGAACAAACGAAATTTTAGTATGCAGTCACTAATCTTCGGAAGATTATAGAATAATTAGCACATAGATCAAATCACTGAATAATCTTCTATTTCACATTAAAATTTACACTAATATAGGCGATATTAAGACGTTTAAACACGAAAGAGTCAAGAATATTGTACTGTTTCTTACAAAATCAAAGTTGGAAATATATTTAACTGATAGTTTAGTGAACACCGACCCTCTTTCGAAATCTCATTAATTTACATCGCCAACTAGTAAGATGTTTCATCAAAATTATTTCTTACCAATATTTGTCGTAAATAATCTAATCGATATAAAAATTAAAAAAAAAAACATTGACTCAGCCGTGAAACTATACAGAATCCTAAGACAGTTTTTACTATTAAGTATTAACACTACGAGTAACTTGGGTCTAGTTATAATATGGGTGCAATTTCGCATTCAAAGGTAACAGTTACACGGCGCAATTAACACGTAAATAACGCTATCTGGTTGCAGCGATGGGCGGCAACTCGTTAGCTCGGTTTAAAAACCTGTAAACGCACGTGACAATTAACGTTTTTTAAGAGGTTCATTTGTGAGCGTGATTTCGTTGAATGATTTTTTTATAGCCTATTACTCGGTTTATAAAAATAAAGTGAAAAATAAAAATAAAAAATTAAAAAACGGGAACAGTAATACATACTCGTATATTACAAGTGATCATTTAGTAATCGACTACTATCGCTCGCGTTTCCTCATCCGGCATTTACAGACGAGGCGTTTTTCTCACTCATCAATGAAAAGCATTCGATGAAAAAAATTCTAAAATTCTAAAGTTCAAAACAACATGTACCTACCGAATTACGTAGAATTATTAAGAACGTAGATGTTTAGTTAGCGTTGTAATTATTATAACGGGTACTATAGGTATCCCTCTGTGGGATATACGGTTGCGAGTAAACTTTGTATTATTGAAAATCCGTGTTTAAAAAGCAATGAAGATAACAGAATATCTTGAAGTCGGGTATTCCGTACTCGTGCGGCCATCGCTCGCCCTGTACGCTACCTACTTATCATTGATGTACAGTTATTGTGTACTTATAAAAAGAAACCAAAAAGGCATCTTCTGTCGGTACACTTTCAAGCGGTTATCTTGAGCGGTAGTTATGGCTGACGATAAGGTGTTGTTTGGGGACTCGTTTTACTTATGTGACAGCTTCGGGTAATTAAAATATTTTAAGCAATCCTTTGCCACGATATTTTATCCACCGACAAGATGATTTATATGTACATAAGTATTAGTAAAAAAAAGATCATAGAAACGTCTCAATAATGTTGTCTCCCGAGTAATTAGTATTATTGAGAAAATCGTAAAACAGACAAGCAGATTTACTCATAAAATAACAAGATTTTATTTACCGATTCTGTAGACTTTGTACCTATAAAATTGAATCTTAAAAGTTGTTACACATCCATATCTGATCTACCGGTGTACGATTAAGTAGGTACATTGCATTGCAATAGATAGCTTTAGTAAGTAGGGTTTGGTTAGTTTAAAGGTGCAATTTCAAAGCACTCATTATTTAGGTTTCCCGAGTGAATCTGAAGATTCGTTCATTTGCGATTCGCAGCTGACCGGATTCGATGTAAACGACGCCTCAACATACATACATATGTATTTAGGTAAATACGACGATTGACATACACTCGATTGTATTGTACACATAACATACATACATAAATAGCTTATGTAATATTGCTATTATTTATATATTTATATATTGTATAACGTTGCTATTATTTATTGCGTAAATATCGCGACGTTTAATGCGTTACGAGAAAAATGCCAGTTACGAAATGCCAGCTTCCTGTTGCGAGTATCGCACGTTGCGTTGTAGTGATGACGCGATAATTCAATAAAATTAGTTTCGAGATGATGAGATGACGGGAATGAAACCACATTAAACACGTGGTTTCATTATGAACCTCTTCATCGTACGATGCCGGTCTGAATATATAATGAGACTGTTTAAAGATTTTATACTCAGTATATTTACACTCTACTATGCCGATCGAAACCAAAACCAAAATGCCAAAATTTAGTAGATACTAATAAAAACCCAATGAGAAGTAAGGCATCTTCACGATGTTTTCTGTCTCCCCCATATTGGGTAGATATTCAGTCTAGCTTTGTACATTCGAGGTGCGTGTCAGGTTTCAAACTCCAAACCCTAGAGTTACTGAAATCTAAAGCACGAATTTCACTGCTTGTTGTAGTGTTTATGAGTACATAACAATTTCAATGGAACTTGCCGCCCCATTTTTCCTTCGCTGGTAGTGAAAGCCTCGCTGACACTTAACACGTCTCTGTCGATGTTAATTAGGGTACTCCGCGACCCAGGTATCACAATTAAGTACTCGGATGTCTGAGTATTAGACCTCTTGGTTGAAGTGATCCAATTTTGCTCGGCGCGGCAAAGCTTCAATTGGCCACGTTGCGGTAAATTGTCAATAGAGGGCGGGGGATACCTTCGTTGAACAGGTACGACTGCCCGGGTAAGGGGATCCTCGAGGCCCGAATTGCCCACGCGCGCCATTAGCGCCGACGCGTGCGAAAATCTAGTAGTAGAACAGATACCTCAATGAACTTCCACTTTCTGTACCATCTAAAACTATGTATGTATGAGATCATAAAAAAAATCTTTTCCACAATAATAAGAACAACAAAAGAGAGTTATATGAAATTGCGCAGAGTTGAAAGCATTCCTGTCATAAAAGCGCTGTTTAAAAAAGCAGCCTCTACGCATCTAATATCTAAGCTAAGAGCTTTTAAAACCTTTTTCATTTCATATTGTTTGTTAGTAGCATTCAACAGTGAAGGGCTACAAGTGTTGACGAAAGAATTATTATAGATAGACAGACAGACAGACAACTTAATAACATATAAATTTCTATTAAAAGCTTAATACATTTTTAATTAATTAAGCTTTTAGTTTAAGCTTCATAATTTTCAGACAATACGGCAACTTTTCTATAAAATATTATTAGATAATGTTATGTAGATCATTAAAAAATAATTGAGCTGGAATTAATTGTGTTTAAAACTGTTCACAATACCATCGAATATAAAGTAGAAAATGTCGAAAAACGGAGTGTCAAATCTGCATCCTTCGCTCTCCCCTCTTACTCAGCGTTGTGTAAATCCGGCCGATTTATGGCACCATTATTCTTCCTCACTACAATGAGCAATAGATGAATAGGCCATACCATAAATCGTAGACCAAACAAAACGAAGCCGGTGTTTAGACAATTCGGTGCGATTTTATTGCTAACAGGTCGGGAAGCATCGGTGTAGTGTAAAGTTACCAAGAGAATGAGACTTCAATCTTATCAGTACCGAATCAGAGTTCTAACCCTTGCACCCTCTAATTTTCTTCTTCTAAATTTCTTCTAATTTTATAACTGAACATTTCAATATCACTCGATATAACGGTGAAGCAGGAAACCTTTTACCATATTGGAGCACTTATCTATATTATAAAATTATTTATATAATGTCTTCGGTGTGTGAAATCCAGCGCGCACTTTATCGGTATGGTAGACGATGGTAGACCTTCACACTGCGATCACTGAGGGATTACGTCGTAATGGGTAAGGCAAACGAACAATTGGAAACTAATTTTAATGTATTGTTCAGAAGGTAGTTTCAATGTTCATTTACGTATCGTACTACGGCCGTTCGTAATTCGCAACAACCATGCAACATTTCAACGATAACCGATCAGATACAACACCCATCGGCCGTCCGAGGTAAACACCACAATAAGCACACATAACAAACACGGGCAATGTATGCGTGTGCCTACATTGTACGGTCACATTCCCCACTAAACACCGCGATACCGCAAAACGGATGCGCACGGGTATTACCGCCTGCATTCGATTTTCGAAATCCACGCACCCAATATATTACGACACAATCCCGCTTAACACGTTCCGATATTGATGGTAGATGGCGAGATAAAGCGCAGTAGAGTTATACCGTAGTCAGTATAACATAAATATGATAATTGGATGACTTGAGTGGCATATCACATGTATGAACGTATACATACATCTATCTTGAATAGGAAACAATATCGTCTGAGCGCAATATATCAGGATGTCTTCCGTCATACATAAAAGTCGTGTTTATCAGATCGACAGCGCTAAGCTCGCTCATTAAAAAACCTTTAATAGAAATACCTATCGCAATACCAATAATTCATAGAGAGAAGCCAATAAATAACATTGATACATCAATTAGCATTTGACGTTAGGTTGTGTCGTGTGTGAGGATGCGGCGGGCATTATAATAGCGATGTAAGTACACACTTTGCGACCGTCGATTGAATTGCAGCGCTAATTGGCGTAATAACAGCAAACCAGCGATCGACGAACGAACGAACTGTGTTTTGCGCGGTTTTATCCTATAGTGAAAATACTCGCCCGAACTTAGTTATCACCAAAATTTTGCAACATAATTAAAGTACGCATGTAATTAATAGATATCTGACACTTAGAATTAATCATACATTATTGTAATTCTGCTTTTAGAAAAATGCAAACCATAAATACGCGCTAATCGTAAAAGTCGGCATTCCTTTCAAAACCGGGCTCTCTAACGTACCAAAGAAACCAATTTTTTCTATTTACGTTTATGAAACAGTCAAAAGTTAGAATTACTATTCAAACTCACACCACCCTACAACTTATGGCATATTACATGAATATGCACAGCGTACATCTTATTCGTACGATGACTGGTCGTATTGCGTCATCGCTGCATTGGCGGCGCTCAGTGGAGATAACATTATACAAGGTGTCGGTCCACAGGTGGCTGCGAGATAAGAAACCGCTTGTAATACATAGTATTTGTACGAAACGACCTCATTATTCACCTAAAGGTCGTGTCTTGAAACTTATGTTTTATATACTATGTAGTATGAAACTCGTGCTTGACAACTGTAGATATTCGTAGCAGTGTCTTTTGTATTATTGTAACATAATATACATATATCTCCATAAACAGCTTAATGGTATATGACACTGGAACGGAAAGCATACAGTTAGTACGTACTGCGTAAATACATCAGAAAGTTTGTAAGACAAACTCAAAAAAAATAACTATGAAAACTATTAATAACAATAAAACATAATAGATAATAATCATTTGAAGCAAATTTTAATCTATACTAAGTTCTCGATCGAGCGTGATAATTAATTTGCATTAAATTAAAACCTAACCGATTCATCGACGATCCGCACGTTTCAGCCGATATTGATATTAAACGGAAAATTTGGTGGCGGCTTATCAGCGGTGATGAAATTAGAAAGTTGTCTTTGAACAAATATTAACGCCATATGGTAGCCTAATAGACTACTAGACCTACTACGAAACTGCCTAGGATGCTTGCCATGAAAGGGCTTCAACGGTTACGCAATCCATCGAAGGTAACGAGATCCCACGCTAAAATTTCGCAATCGACAGGTGAACACCTTTCAACTATTAGCAATTCCATTTGACACCTACGGCACCGCGGCGCTGGTTACTAGAGCGATACGGTAAAGTAATCCGTGCCACTTGTAGTCTTGTAAGCATAGCTTGCCTAGATCGATTGCGATTCTAATCGATAGTAAAAAAGGAAAACGAGGCCACATGTTTGTTACGACTTTTTTCATATACATTGATGAAGTAGTTTCATTAATAACATTGATGAGTTCAGTATCAGTTTACTCGTAATTCTACGGTATTCGTATTGGAAATAGCCTATTATCTTACCTTAAAACGTTTACAGGAGACTGATTAAAATCAATTTATCCCGCAGACGACGACTACACACATTTTCAATTACCCTAGGTACCGGAGTCATTTCCGTAATACTTAAAACGGGTCTAAGACCTAAGACTATGTTCGGGTTATGTAAGTAGGTAGGTAGGTACGTACGCGAGGCTCGACGCAAGGCGCGGCGGGCGGCCAGCGTCCCGTCGTTACCAACACTACATCATCTATAACTAGGCGTCAGATAATTTATTTCCATAATCAGTCTCTGGTGCCTTTTTATTCTATCACTTCGGATGCAATGTTAATGCTTCTTATCAGGTGCCGAGGAAACAAATTAAGTTATGGGAAATTTAATTCTTATAACAACTTGTGATAATGATAAAAACATTATATTATATATCGAATGCCTGAACCTTTTCACACACACCTTGTCACAAATCAGGGCTTGATCTTATGATTTATCAAAATACATATATATTTTTACAAAAAAAATACGTTTCTATCTCAATAACTATATACATATCTATTTATTCAATATTACTACAAACAGCCACTTGAGTACTAAAAATCTATGTTCCTTTGTTCACTGATTACGTGGAAACGTCGAGATTTTATCTACTAATTTATATTTTACCATGGAGGTGTCATTTACCTAATTAGGCGTTTTATATATAACACAAGACACTCGTAGTATTTATAGACCATAATTGCCTTACAATTTAATAATTTTAGTACCGCAGTCAGTCACTTTAGGAAATAATAATTTCTGAATCCGTAAAAGTGCAGGACAATGGGCTTTGTTGTGCCGTAGTTACCCCTGCACATGGTACGATGGAAGAGCTTGTTTAATTTCGCCTTTTTTATTCGAAAGAAACCTTATAAGAATCTCCTGCGTTGCCTTCAATGCCCTACTAGGTGACGCACTTAACTTTATCTGGTTACATTCATGTCTATTATTACCTCTTTAACTGAGTATCATGAGCTACCTTTACATCATTATTAACATCACCGTTAATTATAGCGAGACCACAAGTTAGAAGATTTCAAAGTCACTCGGTTTAAATCATTTATTACCTATTTGATGCGTAGTAATCGTGCAATACGCAATAAATAATACGTTTCAAGATATTGAATGTTTTTGTCGACGGGCAAACATCGAGATGATATGAAAATTGCTTTTGCCTTGAAGCAAGCTATATTAAAAGCTTCTCGGAGCGCAAGCTTTAACGACTTATAAAACAAACGCCTGGGAAAAGCGCGTTCTTTGATGATTATAATATATTTTTAGCTGCAGTGTTTGTTATCATTAGCGTTGGATAGTTCCTACGGAGCAAGATATCTGTTATTAATTTTTTATATAGTAAAATATTGACGGTCATTACGCTTTTAAAGCTGGAAGCAAAGTGTGATTAAACTGAAATTATACTGATAATAATTTATTAAATCGAGACGATACATCTATCAAAATGCAGAATATTTTCACAGAAGCGGTCATTAGCAAGCTACATCCAGCCCGATGGTCGGAGTACCTACCTGACCAAAGCACAGGACCAAAAGAAGTGGAGAAACATATGGAAAGACTATACCCAGCAGTGGCGAAATAGATTATGGCTGATTATTACTAGCAGTAGTAGCTCATTAGCAATAATTGTATATTGTTTTTTTTTAATTCTTAATTAAAGGGCTTAATCGTAACACCGATTATGCCGCCCTGGTATATACAACGAATACAAACAAATACATCTCATAGGTACTACAGAAACATAACTAATAAATGTATGTTGTATGTTGTTGTTGGTGAAATGTAAATACAAATGTATTGGGTCACAAAGAAATACATAAAACTAGGGAGTATTGGAGACTAGCATATGTCGCGTATCAAAAATTAGAAATATTATGTACTTACCAGTGAAATAAGTTAAACGCAAGTCAAATTAATCTCATTCATACACAGTAGGTACTCATTTCGTATACAGAAACTTTGATTGGACCACAATAATGGGAACATTATCAATTCTATCGCTAATGAACTTGCCAATTATATCTCACCGTGTAGGTACTCTATATAACGAGCGAACCGCCGTTAAGTTGAGTACGTCGACTTCCTACACCGTAGCCTCCTGCCTCTTACTAAACTTCAAGTACAACAACTATTTACTACTAGCTAGCGACTAACGATGCTATTATATTTTTTATACGGTACCAAGTTGTCTTTACGGGTGAATACAAAAGATCGTTCGATTGTATGTAGTACAAATAAACTAGTCCCCGAATATTTCCTTTGTAATAATACTACTCGACATTATAATACTCGTATACCTACATTTCGATCAAAGAGTTATCCTATCCAACAACTATTGACATAAAACTATTCAATGACTAAATCCTTACACTATCTTTGTTACGAAGAAATGTTACTGTTAAATTTCCTTCGTTATTTCAGTGATACTGATAGCAATATCAATTTTACAAAACGTGAAAGAACCGCCATCCTTCACATTAGTAACGTGAGCTTGCACAATTCGTTGCGAGATAACGCTCCGCCGAACAGGTCCTACACTCGAGTATGACTAATCGCCACTCAGAACGTCGCTTATAATCAATCTACATGAAGAATATAATTTGACGGTCATTTTTAAAAAAGCACCGCACAAAATTGCATTTACAGGATACTTTTTGCTTTGTATTTCCACCAAAAGATGGCGTTAAACTTTCTATAATGATTATAAATACGACAGTTTCTAACATATTTTTAAGAATTAATAATTTGAGCCATAAATTTTAAATCTCCTTGAGACTCTTCATATTCATTGCGGAATAAAGCGAATAACAATATGTTATAAATCGATTTAATAAACAATTCATATTAATATATAATAAATAATGTACATAATGGGAGCCGTTTCCAAACCGTTTGAGTTTTGAAATGAACTTTTTACAGTACAAATTACGCACGTGTATTTCGTGTTTGCGTGTGGTCGATGTCGAAAGGGCCGCTATAAAATACTATCGGCGCATTTATCGGCAACACTGCCATTAGTCGATTACTCATCCATCGAACAACAATTGCACAAAGCTTACGGCCGGAATCGATTATGATGTATTACCTACTTCAATCAATGTGAATTTCATTACATTCATTGAGAAAATACAATTATAGCAGAGTAATCAATTTATCGAAAAGTATAATCCTCTAATAAAATTGTATCCAAATTTTTTACAAATATATTTCCTTTTCATAAAATAGCAATCGATATAAACGTTGTCATTGTTCTAAACCTTTTTGTCATTTACAATGAATTGAAGAAAAGACAAAATCGTAATGCAGGTTGTACCCATAATTCCAAGCCGTCCACAGCATGATGTAGAATTAGGTAGAGTCACTATGGGAAATAATATCTTCTGATAATTAAACGATTTAAGGCTTTAATATATAAAGGCTTAAGGATTAGGTGTTAGACTACACTTCTTTGGGAACATTATGGAATAACTCTGAAGTGTAGATGTCTCTACGGGTTGTTTATTTTCACTGTTATGACAAACGATATTTGACCGTTACGTAAAATGATTAAAAGCAGTGAAATTTAAAGTAGATTATGAATTTCTCAGTGAAACCGTATATATTGTATGTAAATAAATTGCAGAGAATGAATGACGCAAATCCATTAGTATGGGCACACAAATAGGACATACAAAATGCACTACAGCAGTGTGTGTATAGCGAAGATAATAATTTCGAGGTCATCTCAATTCCCGCAAATGATAATTATCTACCACTCTACAATGGCATCATAACAGGATAACCAACGGAATCTATGAAGAATTCAAATATGAATAATGTTCAAACATGAATTATATACACACGTATACTAAATTTTAATCTTACTTCGCGTATAAGCTGTTAGTTTATTGCCTTTTCGATGTATATAAATCTTTTAAAACTTGACTTTTTTATTTCTGCATTCCAGATGAAACGTTGAATCGAAGACACACCGAACCAATTGAGTAAAAAATGGAAGTTAGAATTTATGAGCATAACAAATATAATGAACAATTTAATGCATAAAATTAATGCATACAAGCGCAAGTGAAGTAATTCCCACGAGAATTAATATAATTGTTTCATATATGTATTAATTGTGTTAGTAAGAAATACGTTTGAAGAGTGATAATGGCAACGTGAAAAAACAGCTGGGGTGATGTAGGTATGCCAGAAATTAAAAAACAAAAAATAAACATTTTCTTAAAATACTTGGAAACAAAAAAGAATGATACAGATACATATCATGTATAGGTGTCGACCGAAAACTTTGATATGAAACTGACATTTAACTTATTACAATGCGAATCCGGTGAGCACGGTCTGAGTGAGGATGAGGAGGATGCTATTGCGGTTGTGTCTCAATAAGTGTCGTTTTTCACCCGTAATTGATGCGACACTAATAATGTTCCTTGTACTGTTTAAGTGCTTTACATATTGTGTTGGTCTTTACTTGGTGTAACATTAAATAAATAAACACGACAAATAATTGATAATTCAAATCATTATAACTGGCAAACTTATACTCATAGTTACTAACACTAGGAGTCCTTCAAAGCGACGCACAAATAAAGCGGCACCATTCTGAATCCGTGTCAAATGATAATGAGGGTTTTCAGTTAGGTAAGGTGTGTGACGGCGGTACGAATTATGAATATTTTATCACCGCAAAACACGAGAGCGCTTACGTCATAATAAATCTCATTTTCGTAACGTCGAGCTCGAACAATATTACGCATCTCTAATACAACGCATACTACATATACATATATTTAGACACAAATACTTCGTTTTAAGAAGCGAACGTGTATTTTTTTCTGGAACCATTTCAATATCACTTGCAAAATATAACAAACTAATGAAAAAAGAACAAACAAACGTGCTCATCGCACAAATGTTAGTGCTGGATGGGAATCGAACCCACGACCTCCGTTTTTGCTGTCAGCGACGCCAACGCTCGACCACGACCACAACGGAGAACGTAGCATCCGGGACTTACTGCTTATCGTGGTCTCCAGATCATGGAATCGCTTGTGAAAAATTGCCACTAACAGTGACCCGTCCAAGCGCCAGGAGCGGGTTCGGGGTCGCTTAGCTATGTATATGTAGATACATACCGTTTGCAATCTGCAATAGCATCGGAGTTACAAACGATTACGTAAATTGTTGAATGAAAGTGCATAATATAAAAACATAATATGTGTACGTCTTTATCATGCGTATCACGTAATAGTATGACTATGAATATATTAAAATTGACTTGTATTCTTCGATGGAATTAATTTAATAACTCAAAAAAAAAATTTTTTTTCAATTAAAACGTAATACAATATAACATTGAGTATTGTAAAAATCAAATAGGCATTTAAAAAAAGACTCGCGTGGTACGTGTAAAACGTATGTTTCCATTAAGTCAAAGGTATTCGACTAATCTCTATCTGACTTCTAATTGTTATTTAAATACCATAGTTATTAGGTAGAAGGCAGGTGTACCGAAATTGAACGGGAAAACATTGATTGCCACGCGGGTAAAGTCGTGGGTACAGCTAGTATAATATATTATTTCAATTTGCAATGCGTAACATGGTGACAACCTGTGTCTGGCGAGCGTAATGCAATAGGGACGCCTATTCGCTAACAACAAAAAGATCCCAGAGCTAATCTGCATTAACTGAGCGGTCGACCAACCGATAGAAAAAATGCAAAAACACTAAACAAATACATAAATAGTAGTTACCACAAGCCAATTTTGCAACAACACAAAATATGTATAACGTAACATAAAACATATCATTATAACATGAGATAAAAACGAATGTAGCACACCGGCATCAGTTAAGCATTGGTCCCTTTTGACCTCTCGCCGCCGAAACTGCTCTATTTTGTGGAGAGAGAAAGCAGCTTTCACACGACGGAAGCGCTCGACGCACGGACGGATGCGAGACAAGACAACGCATTTGTTTAGCGCGCGCCTACTGACCCCGGCCGGATAGGCCACGCCGAGTTCACACAACGCAGCACGACTAACTAAAGTGCCGCGTACAACTCAGTCGACATCATTTCAAACGTACCACTTTCATTTTGACAACGCTATATTACACCGAACAGTATGTTACGCAATGCAAACAAATTAGGAAGACACGCGGCTACATACAAATGTAGTTATAAATAGCACCGTGCCAACCGAACGGAACCATACGAGCGTCATTAAATAAATTAATGGCATCAATTTTAGGGCATGTAATAGAAATAAAATAAGGCGGTTGTCTATGTTGGTAGTAATATTTTAATTTGGAATGCTGTCATGAATTTTCAATGTACCAGTGTTTGTCATGACGTCACAATACGTCTGGGTCTGAATTGGCTTAGCTCTAAAGAAACAACGCATTTATATTAAAAAAAAAATACAAAAAACATTTCTATGATAACAGTACAATAAGCAAAAATCAAATTGATGTAATTTTCAACGTTACCTTGTGTTTTAAGAGGCAGCTGGTAAATTTTATTGTTATAAATACATACATACGTAACCGTATATTGTATGTATATGTCGCGTGTAATGTAAGGTAAATACAGATGTTTCGATGAATAAATGCAAAATCAAAGGTGTCGTAACGCTATTAAATGGGGCCTTGAAGTTAACGATTTACTTTTGATGATTATTTTACGGGGATCGGAATTGAGTACAATTCTCTGGTAAGTATATGAAGGTCTTTTTGACTGCTAAAGTGATCCCAGGTTGAAAGTACGCTTTAATTGAGATGAAACAGAAACGTCTGCGTCTTCAATTAAAACGTGTTCGGATTATACCAGTGTTTCAACAACACTAGCTGTAATTTAGAGAAAAAATCAATCTACTAGGTTTTTAAGGTAGCGGCTTTAGTTGCCACCTTTCCGAGCATTATTTAGTAATATTCCCTCCCTCTAACTGATCACCAACGGCCCAAGAAACTACCGCGCAAATAATAATCACGAAACAATAGCTGTAATTACAGGCTATAATAAATTTATCTTAATTTACCCGATGAAGAAATATCACGCCTACTCCGCAGACAGCAACTGTCTGCATATAATAATGAATGTGTGCGTTGGAAGAAAATCAACCATTACGAGAAACTTTAGAATCAATAATTGTTTAAGATAAGATAATAAAACTATATAAAGGTTATAATAAAACTAAATAAATTGACTTAAAAATTCAATGTATTAATATAAGATTTTTTTAAGGTCATATATGCCTATCTCCATAAATCGAATCTAAAAATGCGAATCTTCAAATTTTCAACAACGAATATGCGAAATGTCGGTACACCGGCCGATTACTGGTGTAGAATGAATATAAAAAAAAATTATATCAATGACGATCAGAATGCATTGGTACGGTACGAAGTGCTCTCTCTGTTCATGCTGTCTTCTGAAGTTGAAGCGTCGCAGTGCGCGCGCACAGCTCCTGATGTTGGGCGTGGTCTGTGACTGGTTGTAATACGAGAGTGCCATTAACGATACGATTATAATATACAAACCATTACAACGGAATTTCACACTAACGGAATCACACATATATCTCTCTCTTCTGGGAACTGAACATCGACGTAACGACGAGGAGATCCATAAAACGATAGTCCGAGAAAAGTCAAGGATTTTTTCTTTCAAACGCAGACACCCTTATTTATGTATCTGTCAGTATTAATAAAAGAATCAGATGTGTTGCGACATCGTTACAATTATTCATCAAAACAAGCATTTAAAAGTTTTATTTTTACATTCAAACTCTATAAGAATAATACATCAAAGTGGTAAGCAGCGTAATTTTGCAACATTGTATATATGTATATTTACATCAGTGTGTGCAGTTCTAAATTTAAATTTAAAAAAAAATATTTGTTTTCTTATTTGTTTTATTGTCATTGTAAATATACGTCATTAAAAAAGATAGTGAACAAACACAGAAATTTTACTACAACGAATATATTTTAATAATCCTAAACACAGTGTATAGATGAACTATTGAAGGTTGCAGAGTTGAAGGTTACAACTTGTAGCGCAACTACTATCTATTAATGTATTAGATATTTTTATTCAGAGATTTAAATAATATGCAGATCACTTTTTAACCAGCAAAAATTATAATATTTGAATACAAAGATTGTGTCAAAAAATCACTATTTACTATCGCAAGAAATTTATGGAAATATAGATATTTTAACACTTATATATATGATAATAATTGTTTTACTGCAAGGATTCAGTCCAGACTTATGGTTATCTCTTAAACGACGTCACATGTATTTTTTCTTAGTTTTACAAAAACACTATCTATATCAATCTGATACAGCTCAAAATACCCTTCCCACGCGTCTCGAAGTGGGCGTAAACGACTGCGACACAGTTCTGAACTCTTGCATTTGATTAAGAATATACAGTATGCAAATTGTTATAATTGTTCAATAAATCTTTGAAATGAACTGTAAAATCCACACACAAAGAGTCATTACACTGAACAACGGGCGATATATAAAATTTAATATTCACAATTATAGTAGGGTCATTAATTTCCATATCAATCGTTATAGTATACACACGGCGATAAGTTCAATTAACAGCAATGGAATGGTTCTAATCCTTCTAGTAAATATACTATTTCCTCGTTATTCTCATTAAAATTGTACAACGAACATCCTTTCCTGTAACTAAGCACGATATAGACATAATATGAGTCACATATCACATAAAATAGACTCGACGGTTTTAGTTTACGAAACCATGCCTGTGTGTATGAAAACCTTTCGTCTTAATAAACAGAAGTATGTATGAATAAAAAGGAAGAATATTTATTATTTTATCCATTCAAACGAAAGCGTAAGATTGAAAAATATCATATTGATTAAATACATTACATTTACGAATATACTTATTATACAATGTATTACATACTTTGTCTATTAAGAGTCCAATGAACTATAACTTAACAGAAGCATTAATAGCCAATAGGATAAACATCAAGGGTACGTGTACCTTTGAAGCGACATCAACTTGAAACAAAAATAACCCGAGTGATACGAAACCCATTGGAAGTACCTACTTGGGAACACAAAAGCTCGAAAATAACTTTTTTCCAGAGCACGCGCCGTTCGGTATCAATCAACGTACCGAAAATAGTGCGACCGGAAGCGAAACCAACGAACGGTTCAGTTAATTGCTGTGACAACGCCGCAAAGACTAAACACGGATCACCGGAGCTTCCTCCGGGGAGAGTTCGAAAGCACTAAACAATGACGGACGAATGACAATGAACGGGTAAAAGGTATTTTTAAGTCAGACTCTACATTTGTTATAGAGCACAATTTCTGTACGTATGTAGGTATGTGAAATGCACATTTTCCTCTGAAAAATGAGAGTAACACGACTAGGTCGAAACCAAAATTTACGTACATTTGCAATTCACAAATTTTAATCAAGTCATACCAACTTCCTATAAAAATACATTAACATTAATTACAATTTAATTTGTATTTTAATATGTGTACCACAATGGCAAGTCTATAACGGGTCGGCAGAGAGCATGGAGTGTGCATTTACGTATATTAGCAAAATGTATAAGGTAAAGTAGCAAATTGTATTGATATCCACTAAATGTATCTAACACACACATACAATATACGTCACTATATATTTAAGAGTGATTACTATAAATAAGTGTAAATAGTGTATAGTTTCCAAAACGTACATAAATCAAACTGATATATTATTTAAATTATGTACAGCAGACGTGATCACGATTTGAAACGATGTAGGACAGGACAAGAAACGCTCACATTTACATAGCAAACGAGTAGAACTAAAAGATAAAACCGTTCACCATCAGTTAACTATTGTGCTTAAACAATTTAACTCAACGGCAAAAACAGCGGCTCGAGATAAAAATTAAATAAAACAAAATGCACGCAAAGGCCGGGCCAGGCATAATAAATACAATCAGTCATCAAATGACAGGCCAGCACAAGACGTGACGAGGTAATAACGCGACGTGCTTTATTACACGGGG
>DWGJ01001492.1:0-19641 GCA_018246895.1 Aspitha aspitha aspitha
ATTAGTGCAAAGCAGATATATATATATATATATATATATATATATATATATTTATATGCTTTATATATATATATATATATATATGTGTGTGTGTGTGTGTGTATGTTATCAGATGTCCAGTTACCATATAACAGGCATTTAATTGCCTAATTTGGAATTGGATAGCTGTTTGTAAAATCCTCCCAGTTGTTATTATTATTATTAATTGGAAGGCTTGTACCAAGTATGTTTTCCATTTGCTCCTATTGCAGTATATAGCTGAGTTAAGTCTGCTGGAAGCTGACCCCTACCTGCAGTACAAGTCATCGATGATCGCTGCCAGCGCTTTGGCCATTGCGCGCCACTGCCTGTTGTGTGATCGCGTTGGCTGCAGCGAGCGTACACCCGCCGACCTCCTGCATCCGCTCTGCGCCGCGGCGGGTATTCTACCACATTCTTTGTTTCTATCATACAAACTTGTTTCTATCATTCAAACCTTGAAAAACTGGGCTGGTATTCTCAGCTATTTCAAATCCGATGATTGTTCAAACATAATCATGAGTATAATTGACAATGAGCAGACCATGTTGTTTATTTAGTAACATTGCAATAGAAATAAAGTTGGTAGAATTACAATTTTGGAAGACTGACTTTTAAATATTTTGACAAATAAATCGTCTGTGATATTGTTATAAGATGTGTCAATGGATTTCTAATTAATATCTTTTTTTCTATGCTTCGGTAAAGTTCATATTCATCAGTGCCATTGTTTGAATAGTGTTTTTTATCGACCCTTGTTATGTGTCCACTGCTGGACAGTCTCCTCTCATACTGATAGGGTTTTAGGCCATAGTCTACCACTTTGAACAAGTGCAGATTGGTAGACTACACTTCATAAAATATTACATCTCAAGTTGTGCATGTTTCCTCAAGATGTTTTCCTTTGCCCATATAGCAAGTGATATTTAAATTGTAAGTTAGAAAACACTTATCATGTGAGAGGTGCATGCCAGGATTTGAACCCAGATCACCCAGATCGGGAGGGTAAATTTCAAACCCCTAGGCTATCATTGCTATTGTGATTATTAATCCAGTCATAGTTAGATCTAATTATGACTACATTGTAAATTCACTAGTGCAAAAGCTTATAAGTAGAGGTCGGATTAATTTGCTAGCTTGGCCGGCGGCAATGGCGCAATGTTCGGGCTATTCGCTGGCAGAGTTGGAGGGGTGCGCGCGGGAGCTGTCGCGCTCGCACGCTCACGCCCCGCTGCAACCCTACCAAGCTATCCCCGATAAGTACAAGAGCAACAAGTCAGTTGATTACAATCTTATTTGATTTTTCTAGCTTTCAGAAAATCTGTGTTGAGAGACTTACTTATTTAATTTTATTTATATATTAACACAATTAGTAGGGTATATAAAAGGAAGACTTATGCCTAGTGGCATTCTCTACCAGTCAGTCACCCACTAAATAAACTGTAACTTAAAATTTAGTAGTAATTCCATTTATGTGTACCAGTCACCAAATAAAGAAATTGTAATTTAAAATTTAACAGTAATTTCATTTACAAATAATCTTTAGTCCGATAGTACTACTATGAAATAATATACATTTTAATGTTCTAGATATGACAGTGTTTCTACAATTGAGCCAAGACCTATGTATCCAGTGCCCAAATACCAGCAGCCAGCAGCAGCCAACAACTCTAGGCCGACGAATGACAATACGCGTGCTTCCAGCTAGTAATACCTTGTACTTCTTTAAAAACATTGTATGACCTGACTTATGCTAATTTTAAGTAGGATTTTTTCATACTAATTCTTATTGTCGCATTGTAATCTAGGGGCCAAATCGTTACTTGTTTTAAATGAAAATAATCTAATTTGTGGCAACAATAGTTTCTTACATTTAAAGACTGAAGAGAAGTGAGAGAAGTGTGTCCGAGTTTCAACGGCCATACCATTTACCTATGTTAAAATAGAGTGCTTTTTGATGACGATGATAATGAAATGAATGAAGAAGTATAAGTTGAAAAGTAATTCCATAAAGTTGTACCAAAGTCAATAGAGTTGTTGAACATTCCAATGCCTAGCTGAAAAATTAAGTGTTTGACAACCAAGCCTAAGATATTTCTTGATTTTAACTGTTTTTCTAAGTAATGCCAATAAGACGATGTATGTGGTTCACCAAATACTTTAGACATAGTCAATTCAAACAATGAGTATCTTCTCTCTCAAGTTGTGAAAACTGTCTTTGCAAATACACATATTTTATGTGATTAATTTAAAATGTGCACAACATTTTGCCAACTTTTAATGTGTGTATTCAATTGATAATATTTGGATACTTTCTGTTTGTGATGATGTATTTATTATAATGTATTGCTAATTATATTATATATTTTATTCTGTTTGTGACTGTCCCTATATAACTTTTTAGAATACCATAGGACATAATATTCCTTTAATTAGATATGTGACACTGATATGTAAACATGAACAATAAGTAAATTTTCGTTGCTTTTCATCTTATTCAAATAATGTTACAATAAAATTATCGCCAATCATTCTTGGTCTCTAAAAATAAATTTAGAGATTTTTAGTTTCATTGTGATAATTTGTAGGATCATAAATATGAGCGATCTGAGATACATATAATCATTAATGTAATTTTAAAGAACTGATGATGTAGCTTAAATTTCAAGCTTTTGCAGTTTGTAATAAAAGACAATATGTAATTTATATATCAGTTTAAAAAAACATGCAAAAATAGACTATGTTTTTTATACATATTGTACAAAACATTAATAGGTACCGTTTATTGCCCTTACCTATAATCCTGAGGATATTCGTTAAACTGTCACAAAGGGACTTTTGTTTTAGGAAAATGGCTATAATTGCTGATTTTGATTGATAGACATTCTTATTTTCATGTTTGTTAGTAAATTATTATTTTTGAGATATAAGGTATGTTTTCATGTTGATAAGTAGTTTTTAATATAATTTAATGTAATAGAATCGATACGTTACTCCACTTTGTTAATGGAGATAAGTACCATATAGGTAATATATAATAGTGTAAAATACATGTCTAGTTTTTTTCAATCCCTTATTGACAAATAAATAGCAGTATGTAATGAAACATTGGAATTTTTAATTAAGAACCTAGAGTGTCAAACTCACGATCTTTGAGGTAGCATCTTTGAAGTTTCAGGCAGATCGTTTCAAGATGCCGCGCTTACCTCTGATAGATGATTGGGCGCTGCAGCCTCGGACGAGTATTTACATAACATAAAACGATAAATAAAAATCTGAAGCGTTTTGTAGTTTGTTTATTTGGGTGTTTTAATTTCAAAAATAATTATCATTTTACCCTTTCCTTGCTAATTACTAACCGTCTATATGCGAGGTTCTTCTCTATTTTGTACTGTTCCTTGACTTAAAGTCGCTGGCATTAGAAACTAAGATTTCTACGAAGAGTGTTTTTCTTGCGTGTACACGTTACCCAAACCTTTTTTAGTAGCATCGGGATCTGGAAAGCAAACGGATTGTTAAAACTTATCGCCATATTGGTACTAAGACTGACTAAGTTTGACTCTGCCTGGTCTCACTTCAATGAGTTTGTTCATTCGGCCGTCGACATTTGTCACGGCTCACGGTTACACATGGTTTGTATATCCAGATTGGTCGTGCTCTAACTCGAGATATCAAAACTGTCATTTATAATGCCGCTAAATATTTTCGTAAAAGAAAAGCTCAGACATTTGGATAGACAATGAGTATATATAACCTACTCTTGTAAAGTAACGGACTAAGTATTTGATTGAAAACATACATTATAAAGCCGAAAAGGTTATTATAATTATATGTGGGTTCGACCGAAGATAATTACACGTAGGTAAACGTACATCAACGCCAATCATGCATTAATTAAAACATATTTAGAAATAAAATATGAAACCGATATCGAAGGTTTTGATTTTGTTTTCCCTGCTAAGTCGGGGCCTTACATCGCCGTACCTAAGGAGCGGTACAGTGTTCGTGGTCAGAATATAGAATAAAATGTGTAACAGATTTGTCAGTTTCAATTCTTTTCTTCAATTCTAATTGCGGTTTGCACATAGAAATCGTATTTAAATTTATGGTGTGCGCGCATACGCGTGGAATTCTAAATGGTTTACCGCTGCCCATGTTATTTGGTTGTGAACTTTTTACCCTTCCATATAACTTTTTTTGTTGCATTCTGTGGAAGCATAAGCTATTTCTATGGGTAGTAATATTACTCTGTAGGTTTATTTGAAAACCAATTATAATATAAAAGGCTTGTTAGCCTTTTATATTATATCCTATTGGATATGGTTTCTTCTAACTGTCACTTATCAAAATGGGTAGGTTTGAAATGTACTAAATACTTGCAAATGAGATCTACCAGTACAAACTGACCCATCTAACAATAGACGTTAGTTTACAGAACGGTGGTGTTTATAAACAGTTTGTGATATTGGCAAGTACGGGAACTTGCGCGAACTATTTTGGTCGGATTTTCCAGGAAATATCGTGCCTATATAATTAATCCACAGTTCCTACTATTTGTATGTGATTTAACCTTCAAGCGGCTGCCAATGCTTTTTGCCGTCTGGCTGGCGAGACAAACAATTTAAATCTTAGTTGCGAATGAAAGGAATCTGCATTAAAAGGCACGGACGCTATATAAACAATAAATCATGAGGGACGCGACATGATAAATCATGATAAAGACCACTTAAATGGTCTGCGTATCTTTGGACTTGATAAAATTTGTTGTGTACCGATAAGTTTTAAAAGGACAGCTTGGAGCTGTACTTTAAACACTTTACTTCATGCGATGGAAATCGCTAATGCAGCATTCACCGAGGTACAGACTTACGTTTCAGCAGAACTTAATATATTTTTCCTTGTGGTATTACGATTGTTATTTTAAATAAATATTTAACCAGGGTTACATCTGAAAGTAATAAAATCTCCATATTTAAAGTAAAGGAACAGAGTACGTCAACCTGATCACCGTCCCCCAACATCGAATGGGCTGAAAGTACGAATAGTCAGGTAAATTCCACTACCAAATCTTGTGGAGCTTTTCTTCTCTGTCTGCGTCTACTGTTAATTAATAGATGAAAGTGGTTATTCGCCTCGTTGGAGGTGTAGTTAGCGATTCTGACTAAAAAAACCGGAGGTCGTGGGTTTGATTCTCAACCAGGTCAAAACTTTGTTTGTCTTATGTTTGGGTATAATAAAAATATTTACATAAATAAATACGATGTCGTATCTATACTATTATTATAAAGCTGAAGAGTTTGTTTGGTATGAATTACAAAATTATTTTTGTGTTGAACAGTCCATTTATTGAGCGTATAGTCTTACGCTACACAATATCACGCTATGACTAATAGGTGTGGAGCAGCAATGACAAATGTTGCAAAAACGGGAAAGTATTGATTTCCACGGGGGCGAAGCTGCGACTATTTAAGTATTATAACAGCTATTTATTATATTAATATTATGTGATTATAAGCTATCCAGTGGCCATTTATAGGCTATAAATTGCAAATTTGACTTCACATGGATTTCTAAACCAAAAACATGATTATTTTTCATATCATTGCAATAGTATAATAATCATAATTCAGTATCTATATGAATATGAACGAGTATGTGTATCATGGTGTTTTTTATTGAGTTGAGACTTTTGAATTGAAAAACGTTTTGCCTAACAATTAGGTACTAAAGACTTCTTTGCATGCCAAGAAGGTATAAATGAACCCATGAACCCACTTCCGCAGACCCGAAAGGAAAGGAAATTCACTAGTCAGTTTGCGATTGTGAACGTGGCAGCGATATTGTTCGATTTGCTGTTTCACATGTTAAGTATACAGCTATTATTATTATTGATTGCTGTTAAATGAAAAATTGCATGTCAACTGGTGTTAATATTAATTACATATTCAACGATATAACATCAATTGAGTTTAAGCGTAAGCTACCTCTACAGTAATTCATGGTAAACGCGAAAGGAAACGATCTTAAATAAATGTACTCAACTTGACACTAAAGTAAAGATTATATACCCATTACTGCGACGGTTATTGTATTTCTAATTCCATGAGTTTGCTGTTTGTTTCTGTATGAAGTACTGGTGTACCTACTTATTTATGATACACCGCACTGAATAATGCGTGTGTGGTTGGTTTTTGCAATAATGTCATTTGTTCTAAATTTTGATCTCAGACGTATAGCGGCCCCGGTGTTTATGATAGAGCAGCAATAAACAGTTTGGATAAAGTCTATTATTGACTGAGCAAACATTACATGAAGCTTTCGGACCGTTTCCTGGCGCAGGGAGAAATGGGGCCGGCCGTGACGCACGTTTTTACATCTCTACATCCGCTTATATTTATAGGCGAAGTTTTTTCAGTTAGTATTCTACTAATTAAAATCCCGGAAATATAGATAGGAAATCCAAGAAAATAAAGAGTGACGGTATAATATAACCGTACAAAAGCTATATTGTGGTTAATTAATCTTCGGTACGTGATAAATATTATTTGTTCTTCAAAACATAAATATGTGTACTTATTGTTTTTATACGATATTTTGTATCAAAAAGGCCTATTTCCTAGTACCAGCAGTCACAAACAATAACAATAGGTTGCCGGCGAGGGCAATACGTGAACACGAATATCACGACCTAACGTGACTCGACTATGTTTCACATTTACTAAAAGCATACGTGAAAGCTAATGTTTCCATTACAACATTCAACCGAATGTGCATTCTATGTTGACTTACCATTATACATTTTTTATTGAAGCATTTAAAATTATTTTTTATTAAGTTTTCATGTCTTGGTAAGTAGGTATTGAACATTTACAAAAACATTTGTCCAAAAATACCTACCAGATAAGTTCGTGCTTAGACTTATTACATCGTTACACTTAAATCCTATCATTAACCTGATGAATCCGTGTTGTTTTATATTATACAAAAGTACTAAACTTTAATATTATAGTCCTGTTGTACTACGAGACCGCCATTGGTGTTTTATCCCACGGCTAGCTCGCGTTGCACTGAATGCCAATTGTAGTGATTATTCTCCCGAATGTTGTATAAGTAGTAGTGTATAACTGTAGCAGTAAAAATATATCTTGTATTTTCATTTATTTGCACATTTTTTTTTCTATAATACATATATCGCCGCTATTTATTTTGCAGCGCTTGACTTTAAAGTATACTACGCATGCACGAACATAAAGCATACTTAAATACATGCTGCTATTGAAGTGTCAAAAAGGTATAGAATATTTCTAGAAAAATTAAATTTTTTATGCATATACACAATATCTAGCAACTTTGCATACAAAAATTTACTTTTTGTATTAGTTTTATTAGTTTTTGCGTTTCGAGTTCGTGTATATGTATGTATATGTATATATTAATAATCGACATAAGACCCAAAATTTATGAAAATACGTACATAGGTCATTAGTGCGTAATTCTTAAAACCGATTGAAGTTTATAAACCGTAACGTCAAGTTCAATAGCCTAATAAATTGAATATCAATTGGATTATTTACGTTTAGTTATTGAAAAAAATTGGTCGATATTCAGGAAGTGGCAACCTTCCCGCCGGCGGCCTAAGTGAAAACCACGGGAGCGGAAGGCGCGGCGGTGGCGACGGGCGACAAGCTTGCATTACAAATTACTTCTTAATGAGCGCACGTGCATAGCTAGGGCACGTCTACAATTGGCGTAGGGTGAACTATCCATCTGTTGCGATGCGTAGTTACGTTTGCCTATTATAAGTAGGCAGTGTCACTCACGTAAAGGTGAAACCAACAGATTTACTTTCTATCCTTGAATCAACATACGTCTTTATTTCAATTTGACGCTTGGATAGCTTTAATTAGAATGTACTGGAGTTAACAGTAGTACTTAGAAAAGAAATAAGTTTCCTTATTGAAATGTTCATGAACATTCTTAGCCTTTGAAATTTGAAATGTATTTATGAAAGAAAAATCTACAAAGCTAAGGCGATCTGACAACACTGATTTGTGAGCACATATTTTTCTAGCAGCAAACTTAAGTGCATTTCAAATTTTGTTTACATGCCGTGTTCCATCTCGTGTAAACACTTTTCAACACATAAAATGTTTGAAGAATATAAATCATACTGTACCTAACTAAAACATGTGTAAGTATATCTCATGAATGTGACCCCGGAGCGTTCGGTCGTGCCGGCGTGCTCGAGAGCAACTCGGCTCTTGGTCGCGCGAGACGGCCCACGCATATTTGTATTTTAAAACCGCCTGGCAAGCCGCCAGCGGATCCTCGCTTACGACCTGGCCGTAACGTAACTTACGAGTATGACGGAATAAACATTCCGTTTTTGGAATACCTTTTTTCGATTAACATGCGCTATAAGACGAATCGTCTAGATATTTTTGTACGACACTCTGGTGTGAATATCTATGTACGTATTGTATTTGCTGTTTATTAAAAGACTCGAATTTTGTTTTTCCTCTTTATTCTTCTTATTTAAAGAATATGGTGGTTTAGCCTTGATATAGGCGTTTCATAAAAAATTTGGGTATGTCGATAGTCATGGAAAGTGACGAGATCAAATTTCAAAATCAATATTTTGAACTGAACTCAAAATTACTGTAAATAATGGTTCACCGAATAGAGCACTCTTGCCGACGTGTACGTTGCAGTAGATATGGGGTGTGCTAGACACCGCTGCCTCGGCCGGGGGCTCTCCACCCGCCTCCATCAATTTCAGCTTGGCTGATAAATCATGGACGTCTGCAAAGAGATGCAATCAGTTAAAATTTTTTGTACACCTTTTGTTTACCCAAAGTTATTTATAGTAATATCATAAAGAGTTAATGTTTGTGATTGAGTTTGTATTAATAGTTAATAATGTAAACTACTCTTCTAATTTAAAAATTCTTTCCCCACTTGAATGATACGTTCTCACTGAGTGACATGGGTTATATTTTATTTAAAAAAAAAGTTACGGATCCTTACTAAAACTCCAATAATACCAATAACTCAAAGTGTAAATAAAAAATCTATAAAATTCCTTACATTGCGTGTCTTGCTAAAAATACTGATAAAACAAAAATACTGTACTACAAACTTTACAAAACGTTTACACAAAATAATTGCACTTGAGCGAAGTTGGGCGGATCGCAGCTAAGTGAATAAATTTATTCTGGTTTCTTAAATCTAATCGGTGTCTCATCCTTCATGTAAAATTGTGCTAATTTTATAAGTTGATGTAGGTACTGTTACATGAATGCTTTTGAACCCTACTCTGTATTCAGTCTACTTTTGGTATAACGAGTAGGACTAAAAAAACCGTTAGCTATTGTTACGGCGGCGGTCTGCTAGAATTAGGTAGTAGCGCACATGTTTAAACAAATGTTTATTATTTATTCCTACTGTCTAATACGTTTCTAGAGGGGCGTTTACGGAAACTCTACTACTGGTACATTTCCCTACCTATATAACACCTTTCGAGGGTTTGTGTCGAACATACTTATAAATAATAATTATGCAAAACCGTCAGATAATATTATCTTTTCAAATGGATTAGCAAAAGTAGCATCAGTATTTGTCCCGGAAATAACGAACTTAAATCCTAAAACACAATTTTGATGCCATTTTTACGCAATTTCTTTATAGGAATTCCTGTTACATAATACTAAATTTAACGTTATGTATGCTACTTAAAAGTGTTCTTGTTTTGCAATTTAGAAATTGCTTACTTAACTTAATTCTGTATAGAGTATGTTCAAATGAAAACAGTTACAGTTTAACCCTCTATAGAATGGATAGAACCTTCTGTAATTATTCTTTCATAATTTTTAAATCAGGTTAGGAAGTTTTAAATAGAATATAGAATAGCTTTAACACCAAGATAAAAAAAATACTCGTGCTTGTCACGCAATTATAATCGGGCGTAATAAATTGATGGAACGAACGATATTGTTATTCTTCTTCAGTCATACGTAAAAAGGATTGAACAAGCATTAATCGTTAATCCGTTAGTATTCTACAAGTGTCGTGAGTTTCGTCAGTTACCCACATAATAAACAGACGTACCTGCATATATGTACTGATTGATACATGGAGGTCGTCCGAACATCAGCGTCCTGAATAAATAAACTATCATTGAGACGCCTATGGGTAACACAACGCATCATTAGATTACATTTAATATCTATTTCTAATATTTTGTCATTATCTGTTAATATTATGGTGACTGGAAAAACGTGAAATCAGTATGAAAACTTGTGTGCCTATTGTGTAAACATTTTTTCGACATCTTTGTCTTACTTTCGTATCAAAGGTAAATTGAGGACTTATTCTAAAATTGTCATATTATTTATATGCACGTAAAAATATTAAATAAATCGAATATAACATAATTTATGTTCCGTTCAATGTTGTTTTCATGTCGATGATACTACTTAAAATGATAAAACAAGTGGCGCTCAAACCCGCTTTGGCTCAAAATTATGTGACCATAGTATTTTTTGTAAAGTCTTATTGGGCTGGATTGGTTTGGTTGATTGACTTATCGTAAGATTAAACCCTAACTTGAAACATGAGTGTTGAATGTCTAGGGAGGATATTTATAAAAGTATGCTTGCAACTGTAATACTTACAGAGAGTGAAAGAATAATATTGCGTCTAGAAAGGCAAGATTTAAGGTGCGTTTCCACCAGGGATGTGCGAGGATGCGTAGACAGGAATGTGTTTATTAAGGGGAAATAACTTAAAAACCATATTCTTAACGAACAAGCTACGCTTCAAAACCTTGGCGCAAATAAAGCTAATTTAATATTAATAAAAGTAGGTAGGTATTAATTGTAAGTAGTAATTTAGGATATAGGTAAGTATTCGAACGTTTATGTTCCTTACCTGACTTTAGAGCTTGCTTGAGGACTTTCCACTGTTTCGCATGATACAGCGACAAACTAACAACTACTATAAAGAAAACAACACAGCCGCTGGCCGCTAAAGTTAATGTGGAGGTTTGAATGTCCCATTCCGACACACCATCACTACTTTCAATCACTTTAGTACCGTAGTCCGCGTATTCGTAGTACTCGTAATCACTAGATTCACTATCGTTCGTGACATTGTCCTTGCGGACGGTCCTATGGAATGGCCAGATTCGTATTTGATAAAGAGACTGGCAGACAGTATCCCGGTGCACCTCGCAGGGGTATTGCACGGCGAGGCGTTGCGGATCACAGGGCGTGCACGGCAGACAGACGCCGAGTTGTCGGTGCCACCAGGTCCGGCCGCGCTCGCACACTCCATGCACTGACACGGAACCGAGCGCCAGCACTGCTACTAGCAGATACAGCCTTGGTATCTCACCGCGCATTACCTGCAAGCGGGTTTTCTGCTTTAAAACGAACAAATCAGGGGATTTTGTTTATAGTGGCCAAAGTTTGTATAGTATTTATATAAACACAAATACATTATGGTTATATAGATAAATTCGTTTCAAGCAAAGCGAATTAATATGTGGAAGAAGATTAGTTATAATATTTACTGGACGAGAACATCATATAATATAAAAACTTCATAAGTTTTGTTACAGTATACCTACCTACGACACTTTAAAATCTATGTTTTATGACGAGATAACTGGTTATCCGGTTTTGGTAGGTATACAAAATAATTACCTACTGACAAGCGTATGCGCAATACTAATTATAATAGCAATATATTATATTGTTAGTAGAACTCGCATATAGTTTTCTATATGTTAAAATTGATTTCTTATTTACGGTTAAATTTATCTCTATCATTACAATTTTTAATTTATTATCAGAACGTATTAAAGGCTCTCCATACAGTACTACCATTTTTATCATTAAGTTTTTGGTGTAAACATGTAGTGTCCATGCGCTTGCGCCTATCAATTTAAACAGCAGTAGTTAATAGGTATAAATTGACGGGACTGTCATATCCAGTTTATTGGATACAAGCTGGTTGCTTCGAAGACATTGAAAACATAATTCTTATATTATGTTGAAGTGTATGTACCTATACTTGTACTTATTGATATAGATAGGTATTTACTACTATATTGAGTTTTTTTCACCGATCAACAAATTTTAAATCGTGACATAGCGTTATGTAGCTCTTTATCTAAATAATTTGTATTGTTTTGTAACTGCTTGTTTTGTATTTCTTATTTATTTTGTTGTAATTCTTTAAAAGTTATTTATCGTCTAACAGTTCTTACAATTTTAGTTGGTATTAAAAATTAAGGTTTCATAGTATTCATTACCTCTGAGCTATTTTTCATGTATGCTATGTTTTCACAAAAGTCCACATCTCAAATTGCATTTAGGAAAAATCTCACTTTCACATAATTCCGCATAATGGTATTGTCTATTACATTTTCACCAAACCATACAAAGAGTATTAAAGTAATCTTTAACGTTTTTACTGTCGTAACTTTCACATCGAACGAAAATATTTTATTTTTATTGAAAGAACGGATGTACGGTCATCGTCGAGTTGGACGCGAGACGCGAATGAGACACAGTTTGGTTTGTATCGCTACAGCGAGAAGTTTCGTATGGCAAAAACAAAAAAACAACTGAACTGAAGTGTGTCTTATCGACACTACTCTCGTAGTCGTAGTCAATCTACTCTACAAACACATGCGTGACTTGGCAGTTCACTAGCGAACCACAGAGTTCTGTATAATTCCGAAACGTTCTGTCTTTGTGTATGTCGCGGCCGACTTGGCGATTCCAGTAAAATATTTCTGCCGCGAATTAAACGCGTAATACCTTATACACTTCTCCTCCCACGTGTACGTGGTCAGACGTTTACGTTTGATTCGTTTGGCTTTATTAGTATCATCTACATGTGTCTGTTAGATAGGTTTCTGGTGGAATTATTGATACAATAAATAGTGTGTTGGCTTTGTACCTATTGTTAGAACGTTTGAAAAAACCGAGTTTGTACAGAAACTAAAAGAATTCTAATTGATAAATAACGAAATATTTATTCTCGCGTCATTTTTTTGTCAGTACAGTAGGTCCAGTTGCCTTATTTATTTTAGTATTAGGTTATTAGTGCCACATGGCCTAACTTGATTTTTTTTTCAATTTATGAAATTATGTTAATTGTGAAATGCTATAAGAAATACTGAAATGGTACTAAATGGAACTAACAAAGTAGAACTTTATTATTTATTCTAAACTGTAAGGATCATAAAATATAAATCACAATATATTACACATGAAATAAAAAAATCTGTTAAAACTATTGCGTTGGGTAGACCCTAATGTATATCTGTGGTAAAATATAATTTTAATATCTTATTCAAACAGAATAACCATAAGAAACTACATAAAAACAGTAATAAAATAAACAAATGAAACGTGAGGTAATTATAGAAAAAAGGTCCTCACGCTTGCATCTAAACTATGAAAAAGTAGTACAAAAATGTAGTTAAGCGCTTGTTATGTTATAACATGTAGTTAAGCACGAAATCGCTACGAGATTAGCAAATAAAGTTTAATCATATTGTAGGCAATTCATTAACCAATCATCAATTTTGTTGTTCACAAAAACTAACGACTAAAAAATGCGAGTTTCCGATAATATCTTGTTCCCCAGCTCTAGTATAATATCTCTATGGCTTTAATACTTCTGAATATTAATGATTGGTTGAATATTAAAAAAGCGTAAGGCTGTTTTTTTTTGCGTTTCAATTTGATTAGAACAATATGTTTCAATATCCCATTGAAAAGTATATATATTTTTCACCACCGCACTCTTTTTGGAACGAAGTTCCTTACGGCAAGCTTGGCGGAGATCGCAATTTTTTTAAAGAGAATACTTTTCATATTTTGTATGATATTGAGCTAATATATAGTATTTTTGTGATCGTAATTTTAATTGGTTACTATAGAAAATAAATAAATTTCGCAAAGGAAACATTAAAAGTGAGGATTGCGTTATCGGGAACGTTACGTTTACGATGAGAATACACAAGCATAGTCAGTGTGTCAGTCATGCGGAGTGTCATTCGATATTTGAAACTGAACTCAAAAATGTACACTCAGTATACTACACTGACATTTAGTTCAATTGTCGATTGGTTTGATTTGGTTTTCCACAAATTTTAAACAATTATTATGTTATTTTTTATAGGCTGTGTATTAATATAATACTTCGTACATAATAACAAGGGTTTTGAGTATTTTGTAGTATTGTTTAATATAATTTTAGTTTATATTTCATTGCACTAGTTACTGTAAAGATTACAAACATGACTAGAGTTGATCGCAGACTGAAATCTTTAGCGAAAAATGGCCAAGGTGATGTTCAAGATCCTTTTGTTTCTTCCACGGCTCACAATACAAACCGAAGGCTTAGCTACATTCAATGTCACTACGCTTACGCTGGGTCCTATTCTTTTCCAAGTATCTTATATTTGTACTTATATTATTTTTATAGCTGGTTCTCTGTGGATTAATATATCATCTGAGTAATATATTATGCTGTTATGATCCGAAATATTCTCTTTATTGAGAAAATATAATTATTCTTGATATTGCAAATTATGTACTTTAACATCACTTCTTTTCTAGATACTACAACTGAGATAAAATCTTCTGATTTGTCAACATCCAAAGCTTTGATTCTAGTCATTATAATATTTATCTCATCATTATTGGCTTTAGGATTTTTTTATAGACAGTTTCCAGAGCTAGAAGAGTAAGTTTTATGAAAGCTTTCTGTCCTTGGTCTTAAATTAATGTATAATTACAATTTAATGGCTTACAAATGGCTCTTGAATGCCCTGTATTTTCCACAGCTTAATACACACATAGTTGATTAAATTTATTGATTGCTGCTGTGTCCAATATTCTTAGAGCTACAAACATTATAATTTTCAGACACGACATACTAACAATTATTAATGTAATTTTCTTTTCAGAGATGAGAAACGACATATAAAGTTACCTTGGGATCTGGAAGATTCTAAACAATTGGGTCTTGTATTGGATAGATATAAGGAGAAATATTTCAGTGAAGTATTAATAGGAGTGTTCTTAGTCTATATATTGTATCCTTTAAATAATTGTCACATTCTAATTATAAGGGGATTACTATAATAAATAGTAGATTGTTAACCAAACAAATGAATATGCAAAGTACCAAAAAATGTAAAATTGTAAATTTATTACTTTATGTGAGTTAATCTCACACATGGGTTAGTTTCGTGTACCTTAGTTTAAATCAGATCTGATCGGTAATGTTATATTACATACTTCATATAAATGTTAAATATTCAATAATAAAGTATTATAAGGTCTATATTGATAAATTTGTTGATGTTTACATTATTGTTTACATACATTTATTGAATTATGCATAAAATTATGATAACCTTAACTATATAGCTCAGTTTACAAACATTTGCAATACCTGGATCCATTTTTCTCAGTATTCTTTCAGGATTTCTTTTTCCGTTTTATTTAGCATTGCTTCTAGTTTGCTGTTGTTCAGCTATAGGTGCCAGCCTGTGTTTTTTTTTGTCAAACTTGCTTGGCAAGAAACTGGTGAAGAAATTCTTTCCAGAGCGCTCTACACAATGGGCAAAGGCAGTGAGGAAGCACAAAGACAACCTGTTAAATTATATAATATTTTTGAGAGTAACACCATTCCTACCAAACTGGTTTATAAACATGACTGCTCCTGTCATTGGAGTTCCTTTGGTGCCTTTTGCTCTTGGCACTTTTATTGGTACGTAATCTTATAACATTTCATTAAAAGCTATGAATATTAATATACATTTTCCTTAATGATGTCACACAAAATGGATATAAAATAGTTTCAAAGTATAGAAAATTTACAAGTGACAAAATTAATCACAATAAAATTGTGTCGTGGATAAAAATTGGATTCCCACAGTTTGTGATATCATGGATGGATCCAGACCAGCTTGCACCAACACTAGGAAGAGTAGCGTCTGATGAAGCATAGATAAATGTAATCCACCATTGGTTGTTAACTTTAACAGTGCATTGCACAGTCTCTATATTTAAGGACAAAATGGCTTCTAATCCACGACATGCATCATTGGAAGAGCCTTGGTGTGGTGCGTGATGGTCGCCTATGCATGAATATTTGTCAGGATCATAAACTGCGGGAAGCCACCATAATAGATTTATTTCATGCAATGTGATATAACTTACATCAGCAATTTTTATATATCAGTCAACTTTCCAACAATTGCAGTGGCAGTCTTCGTCATGTTGCAAGGCCCTTGACTATGGCGAATCGCGGGTATTTCTTATGATGGATATGATACAATCTATTGTATTTTTTATTGTCCTTTCTAATTTTTACAAATTCACATGTATCTATCATATTAAAGGTTTTATAATACAAAATGCTATTAGCCTTTATCAATAATAATGGTAAACACAGTAACTTGGCTTATTTAAACTGCAATTGTTAATGATTTAAACAATTAATTATCAGGTGTTTTTTGTGTTTAATTTTCAGGTGTAGCTCCACCATCATTTGTAGCAATACAAGCTGGTCAAACTTTACACACATTAACATCAACAAGTGATGCCTGGTCTTGGACATCAATCACAGTTTTAAGTGTGTTCGCGCTGATTTCCCTAGTTCCTGTGTTGCTTAAACAAAAGTTAAAGGAAAAGTTTGAATAAAACCACATATTTTAGTTAATTTACTAAAGATGTCTAATTGAAATAAATTAAATACTTTATGCATTCCAATGCTGGGCTTAATTAAATATATTATGTATCTTGTCATGAACAATATGAACCAACATGTGCGATGAAAGTGCTGTTTGTACTTGAAGATAGAACAATTGGTCTCCAGTACCACCAATTGTACCATACTGAAATAGAAATAGGATATATGTGCCATTATTATGTAATGATTAGTTGAAACAGACATGCCAAATGGAGCCAGATGTCAATTGACTTGTGTCATAATGATGCTGAAGAGTGGTAGAGCAGACTAGTTTGTGACATTCTATTGATTTTATAGGAATTCTTAAATTGTCGTATTTACATTAATAACTTTATTTATAGATACAGAAAAACCGGCATATTGTCAACATGAATTTATAATATTCATTTGAATACAAATTACCGTAACTCATAAGGCATTCAAAACTTATCTTATCCAAAACTATATTAGACATCTAATTATTCCATTGCCAATTGTTGTAAATAATAAAAAAGATTTATATCCTTATATTACTTGATTTAGTATATTAAAACAATTACAAAATCAGTTTCATAAGTTTGAAAACTTTGTTCAGACTGGCCTGCTAAACCCTTCCAAATGTTGCACTTCATCCACTATAGAGCTATTTTTTTTAATTGCAGTTAAATCTTAATTTCCTTAGGTGTATTTGAGATTTCCATTTGAACTAGTTTGGTTACTATTTGTTACTCTTCCAGTCCACTTCAATGAAGATAATTATTTTAAATAGCCAATAATATAAGTTTACCAAATTTTAAATTACAAGTGCTTTCTTTAGTAGCAAATATTGCAATGACTATAATATGAATTACCACAATATGAATGCTGTTTTATTTATAACATCTGAATTTAAAAATAATACTTACATAAATGAGACTCTTTTAATAAAACCTCTAGAGATTTACATTGATCTTTACATTCATCTGCTGGCTTCAATTCCACCATTCTTGTGCCGCTGAGTGAGAGTAGAAATGAATAATTGCATTCAGTGTCAGGCACATGAAATGAACCTTGACTAGAGTCAATAATAATGAATCTCTCAGTACTTTGTCCAAATTTGGGGACTACCTTTGGACGAGGCATTAACTGACGTAGAATCCTTGCTAAATTAAAGTTTGTTATCTTCCTGTAACAATTACCAGTAATAAATTATTTATTACTGAAGCACTTAAGCCCCTAATTGAGTTGCCAAATATGATTTATATATAAATATCTACCATAGTGCGGACAGTTGACTACATGACCATTAGCGACCATTATTTTGAAGTAAGTAATTTAAAAGAGTTATACAAATCAATCATTTTATTCCAATTTTGGTCAAATATTAATTGAGCCATGAATGATATCATAGTTTAACAACAATATGGTTTGATATTGATTTCTGCCAATTCATGCTAGAGCAATGCAACATAAAAACCACTCATTATTTCCAAGTTGATGAGAGACCTATTGCAACAACAGTTATCCTTTATTGTTCTTTTCTTACCAAATATATAGGTTTTTGTCATTTACTTTATCTGTATGGTAATTCTCAAATACATCTTGAAGAGTTAAATGAAATTTGTTGTTCATGATAACTTTTTGTGGATCATAGTCGAATATTTGTTTATAATGGAAATATATGTCTCTAAGGTTTTCAACTTTAATAACAATTTGATCAGTCTGAAACGGAAATAAATCATATTTATAATATTTCATGTAAGTTCATGTAATTAATCTGTGTTATTAAATGAAGTACCTCATATATGAATGGTGCACTATGTTGTTGATGTACAGGTTGTGGATCATACGCCTGTCTTACATTATTAACAGTACTGCACGGCCAGCAATCCATATCCACAACAGTGAAGAATGGATTTTGTAACAAACAGGGTTCTTGATACAATTCTACAAAAAACAGATTAAACACTATGTTTCATGTTTTTATTTATTCTTAAAAGGAAGTTTATAGCATAGAATGTAAAAAACCTGTTAAAGCTGGAAAAAGAGATATAAAAGGAATGGCTATCTTTCGTATAAGTCGTAACCCTGGATATATATATTCTTGTAAATGGCACATAAGATAACTGAAAATAGATCTATAGTTATATGCCACACAAATAACGGTTATTGTTAATAAAATATAAAAATAACTCTTGTAACGTCTACACTGGTTTCTATCTAAGTTATTACACGATTTCAACGAGTCAAAATATAATTCTTGAAATTCATTTTCAGTGATACCGGTCCCAGCACTTTCTTTCTTTAATAGTTTGATTGATTGTGAATACTCGTGCAGTATTTTTTGATTAGACATTGCTACCCCTCAAATTTATAATATTTCATGCGAGATAAATTAACTGTAACGGTTATTGTTGGATATTGGTGCTAATTCTGCTATTATTATAAGATTAAGACTGATTTTTTTTAAGAAATTACAATACACAATTAACACTAGTACACTGCGACTCAATAAAATATATGACGTTAGTTGTCAGTTAAGTGTCAACCTTTTACGTTGATTGGTTGACTAATGTCAGATTAACCAACAGTCCACTCTGTGCCTGTGGAAAGGAATATAGTCCTATGTGTCAGTTATTAATGTTTTAATTATAACTAGTGGTCGCCCAGTGGTAAACAAACACACAAACTCTTCAGCTTTATATATTGGTATAGATATATAAAGCTGAAGAGTTTGGTTGAACGCGCTAATCTCGGGAACTACCGATTCGAATAGTCAAACTACTTTTGTGTTGGATAGTCCATATATCGAGGGAGGCTATAGGCTATATAACATCACGCTATGACTAATAGGAGTGGAGCAGTAATGATAAATGTCGCAGA
>DWGJ01001493.1:0-19640 GCA_018246895.1 Aspitha aspitha aspitha
AGGTATATACATACACTCAATGAAGGTCATGTTTTAGTCATCGTACTTCGGCTTTGTGCGCCCCTCAGGCTATAGTACACCGGGAGAAAAAAGCCGGCGAAAAAAAACTCCCAGCACTCTTTTAAACTATGACTAACATTGAATTTAATACGGTATTAGTTGCTTTCTAAGTGATTCTATACTTTGCATCGAATATAGTCCCAATTACGAGAACATAGAAATAACGAAAACAAATGTTTCAGATTTTTCTAACTATTTACAAATTGCTATTTATTAAAAAATATACAAATAAGCATGTAAAGAGATTTAACAATATCTCCACCTTTTCATTGCTAGGGCGATGTCACAACAAAGTTACAATTTGTCAGTGTTATTTCAGTGTCTCATTATTCCGCAGCTTTAGATCCAGCGGGACCGTTATGGACCAACGATGAAAACCGAATAGTGCATACGGATGCCCAGTACGTGGAAGTTATCCACACAAATACGGCGCTTTACGGTTTCACGGCGCCTTGCGGCGATACCGACTTCTATCCGAACGGGGGATCCAACATGCCCGGTTGCTGGCTCAATATGTGCTCCCACAGCCGCTCGTACGAATACATGGCAGCCACCGTGAGATATGACCATTTGTACGCGAATGAGTGCAACTCAATACGAACAGCGACAGAGCGTGCATGCTCCGGAGACATGTTTCCTATGGGCAATAGTGACTTGACAAAGACCGGGTGAGATCACAGCAACCAACAATACCCCTGCATACGAGTACGTCTCTAACTAGGAAAACAATTAAAACTACTTCTTTTTAGAACAAAATTTATGTTAATACATGAAACAAAATATTTTAATATTAACCGTAGTAATGGTAAAGATGATATATGTAGTTACATATGTACACATTAATTCCTTAAAATACTATTTATATAAAAAAAATAACTTATATACTTAATACAATTTGATTATTAAAATAAAAGATCGTAACATTTATTTTCAAAATTATTTGAATTGTTGTAAATTATACATAATTATAATATGTTTAAATATGTTTATTTTGTTCACAGATCTGGAATCTACCGAGTTAATACTGGAAAAGAATATCCATTTTAAACACCTGTAAATATATAATATGCCTAATATTAAAAATAGACTACTGCTAATCATGTATTTATCAAGAAACTTTTATATTATTTTCTAAATTACAGGTAATTAACTATGATTAGATTTATTTACGTCGCTTCATACTGATATGTTTTACCTGTAAACAAATAAAGCAATTATCGTCAATTAATTAAAGATAATCTCGTAGTACAAAAGACGCTTTGGAATACAATTAAAGTATTATACTAAATCCGAATGATTTCCGAGTTTTTTCAGTGTCTTACGAAATTGAAGTGTCCTTCAAAGTGATAATAATCATAGTCAATTTTCATAATTCCTTAATCGCTATAAATTGTTTTAGTCGCATAAGATAAAGTAGGTACCACGCTCTCAAGGCAATTCGGAAAACTCTATACAAACGTCGTGATCAGTCGTGATCAGAAATATCCTCGTCATGTTTTTATTTACCGGTTTTTTAACCCTTAGGTCCTTCCTGGACATCGCTTTTCTCTCATACTGAGAATGTTTAAGGCCATAGTCTACCACGCTGGTCCAGCACGGATCGGCAGGCTTTACACGCTGCAGAAAGATATTACGACAGGTATTAGTAGTTAAAACCTATTCTCACTTTCAATCTCCTCGACAGCCAAGGTCTTACGAAGGGTGCGAACAATTTTTCGTCGCACTCAATTCTTTTCCCCGTACGTAGATTCCTGAGACTAGCTAGACAGGCGACGGTGACAGTGATCGCGCATCCGAAACACGTAAACCAGAGATACGATATTCGATAAAGATATGGAACATATCTGGAAACAAACGAAGTAATAAGTGATCGTTTACTGCACCCCATTCAAATGAGGTAGCAATGGGTGGCCGATCTACCTATTTGCTAGGTTAATTAAATAAAAAATAATGAAAATGCGGTATTTTCATTTCCATGCTATTTTATGCAAAATAAAAGATTTAAGGGAATTATAAAAAGACTCAGGAATACTAATTAAAGTAAAATAACATTCAGCCTTGCCCTTCCGCATTGTCTTCGTGCTGCGTCGCTTCAAATGTGTAAGTACAGTTGTGGGTGAATCTTTGTTTTTCATCGAACTTCATTAGCCCACGAGCTTGAGCCAGTTGCGACTGCGCAGTCAACCACCACGCCGATGACAAGCCCACAACGCCTCCACACAAGGCACTCTGGATAATGAAAATTGAAATATAAAACAATGTTAAGTAATGTTTGTCAATAACTATTACCTATTCTAACAGCTTAGCTCTTTGTATTTTGTAAAGGTTTCTTAGTGAAATAACAATCTCACCGTGCCGTCGATGAATGGTAAGAAAAGTCCCATTACAAATATTCCCGTTAAAGGGCCCATTGATGCCGAAGATAAACTCATCGTCAGTTGCAATACGGACCCAAGCATTTCCACGACAAACACTAAACCTGTATAAAATATTTATCTAATATAAAAAAAATATTGTAAGCAAAAAAAGCGAATAAAATGTTAATGAAGGGTGTGAAGTCTGTCAATCCGCACTAGGCCTAAAGACCTAAGGACTAAAGCGGTCTAAAGACTAGAAATCTTCACCCGAGGAAGGGAAACCCGTGTCCAGCAGTGGAATAAAGAAAAGGTAAAAAAATAGTCATACCTATTCGTAGGTACATAGTAGGTACTTAACTCGAATACATTTAAAAAATGTAGAAGGTACTACACTACATCAATATAGGTAGTTACTAGGTATGTATATGTCGGTTCAGAATCTGATGTACATACTGACCCACACATACGCAACCGAGTATGACGACAACGGATCTGACGAGTATTTGAGTTTCCCTCTGAGTTAATTCTCTAAAAAACGGCTTCCAAAAGTCTTCAAGAACGACAGCGGCCATCGAATTGAGACCCGTAGATAAAGAACTGCAACGTAACGTAAACATAACGTAATACCTATCAATTATTAATTTTAATTATTGTATGATAAAAAACAACAACAAATTAACAGTCGCGTGGTCCTTGTTAGATGAGTGCAAGCGACATCAAAAAACTCCAAATTTTCGTACTGTTCTATAAAAAATCGACCAGAATCCTTCTCTCTGTGAATTGTTATTGCTTCCCATCAGAATAGAATGTACGAGTAGTAAAATCATATTAATGCCAAATAATCTGTCTATCCATAAATAAGATAACTTTTAAAACCGGTTTTTACAAAATCGCAGAAGTTATACCTTACAAACGAAGAAACGAAATTTTACCTCATATTATAAGATAACACGATTTAACAGAGAAAGGTTAAATGATTACCTTAAAGCTGCACTGAACACTCCGGCCACGAACACACCCGGCAAACCTTTCCAGTCTGCCAACACGTCCATCACGAGAACAGACAATAACTGGTCCTTGGCTGATGCAAGTTTTGAATCTAACGGATCGCATTCATAGAATCGCGCAAATGCCAGAAGACCACTATATCCGCATATGAACATTATCAAGATAACCCCAGTTAGAAATCCCCAAACAGCCCTGAAATATAAAGTGACAAATTATACTCGTAAATGTATGATTTGGGAATGTACAAAAACCATATAATAATTAATTAGAACATAAATGCTATTTAATTATGTATTACAATGAACATGTAATCAAATCAAATTGAATACACAAGGTTAATTATCTTTTTTTATCTTTTTATATTAACGATATCTTTCCAGTTGCCTTACACCATGCTTTGTTACTCACTGTTTGGAGGACTTAACGTCGTGCAAAGCCAGGAACCGCTGCATCATTGATTGATTGACAGCTATATTTCCCACCCAATAAAACGCAGATCCAATTGTCACCGACCATATAGTGTGTCTCTCTACCAAATCTAGTCTTGAACTGCAATTAAACATGTTTAATATAACATCTTAGGCTGCATTTGAAATTAAATTGCCTATGATCTTAAATGTAACATCAAATGTGCCGCTTATATTTGTCGCGAATTTTTAAAACAAAAATAATGAATTACATTATGAAAATCCTTATTTTATTAAATTGATTTAATATGTAATATACAACATTAATTAAAAAATTTGGTTTGTTTCTTTTGATGTAACATTGTGGTGTACAAACAAATCTCAATTGATTCTTTTTTACATAACGTACTTTGATATATATTATGTTAAGATACAATACTAAAATTATTCGTATTTACGTTGGAAATTCGAGTCTTCCGGTATCCCAATTTCGTTTTAAGACTTCTTGAAACCCTCCAACATTTATAGTCCCTTTGACGATGACGAGGACCATAGCTCCAAACATTACAATAGTCTGCACTACATCCGTCCATACTACTGCCTTTAAACCCCCCTAAAATGTTGTTTACTGTTTTAGAATATTAAGTATCATTTGAAATAAAATGTTAGTTTCAAACAAAATCGTTTAAATACTGTTAGTAATCATTAACAAAGTAAAATTCTGTTCAAAATGTCGAGTCAGTCCTATCTGGATATCGAAAGTAATACACTTGTTCACTCAGATCTGAACTTAAGAGAAGCTTTAAATTCTAGTCTTAAGGAATGAAAACAGGCCTTTTGACATTCCTTTTATTCTTATACTTAAACGGTGTAACAAATAAAAGAATAAGTGAACATTGACTAGGTAGCGTTCACCACATGGCTTTTACATTGTTAAACATACGAGTTTACTCAATTATTTCATAATACTCACCATTGATGTATAGAATATACAGACGAGACAAACTATAAGAGATACCAAATGTATATTGACTCCAGTAACTGCAAGAAATAATAATTGTTATAAAGTAGCTAATTAATGCAAGTACAAAATAGTAAGTTAAAGTTACGTTGAGACGGGTTAAATTAAATTAACATTAAAACATTAGATTCCATACTATCGAAACAAGCAAAACGGTATTGAAAATCGAAAATATTTGAAGTTGTGTACATAGTTAAGTTATATCTATAGTTATATATATAGTTCAGTACATTATTAGCTATGGCTACTTGTGATTGTTTTCTACATTCTCTACGATTGGGTAAAAAAATTATCTGTTTCGCATTTTACAAAAATTATGTTTTTTAATTATAGATATAGGTTTCGCAAAATAGATGCTGATATTGTTTACATGCATATAAAAGTCATTAAGCTACCTTGGTTAAAAGCAAGAGCTGGAACGTACACAACAATTGGAAGCCAGGCCATCTGAAACGATGTTTATACAATCAAGATAGTTGTAGTGAATACCATTATTCATAAATCAGTTCATCTTGTAACTACCTATTATTTGTTGAGATTCTTATATAAAATCGGCACTGTATTACATGAAGCTTGCTTTCTTTTTAATGTTAAGTCTAAAAATTAGTTGGTAGCTATGTACCCATTACTTTCCTATTAGGTATTTTATTGTTATCTATATTGGGTAAGCCGTTAGTGTCCAAATCATTAAAAATCCAATTTCAGAATACTTAAAAATTTCATACAATTACCAAATAAACGCTGAATAGAACTGACCCGAACACTCTTAAACGTTTGTCGTAACGAAGTTCCAAATACTGGAATTAAAGCAGACATTTAAAACACTGGTAACGCAATAACGCATAATCATTTGGTATTTGATAATATGATAGTACCTCATAAGCAGACATCAGCTGCAAATCGTGAAGAACGGGAATAAACGTGTACGTGATAACTACACACATCGTAATGGTACCGATAAGAGAGAACATGTAAGGTGTACCGTAAATATACAATTCAGTAGGAATACCCAACAGCGATATGCCAGAGATGAAACTGGAAAACAAATATTAAAAATCATTAGATAAGTGAAAGTATTACATGTATACGAGTACTACAAAGGAAATGATTTCCATGAAATTTTAGAATTCTATTAAAAATCATACGAGCTGTACTACCAGACAGGTATCGATTGCTTCAAAAATACCAAAAAAACTGGTAATAAATTTTCGATTACTGTTCTTTTTATTAGTAGTCGTAATATTATAGATATAGCCCAATAAAACTTTATAAATAAAAAAAAATCAAAACGAATTTAACTGGTACAAATGGGTAAAACCAAGCCGATGATCACTCACTTACCTGGCGACCAGAGAAAAACAGACCGGCAGTAAATTCATATTTCTTCCACCCATCAGATAATCTTGGGTTGAGTTTTGTTTTTGAACGAAACCAAAGTAAATACCGATCGCACCACACACTGACAGCATTATTACAAAAACGGAATAATCGATCCACGAAAAGTGCTGGTACGATTGCCTTACAGCTGAAACATCTATCATCTCCTCATCGGCCATTGTATTCATATGTAAAAGTCCTTAAAAGACAGTATAATATTGATATAAACTATTTCTATGATCCGCTAACTATCTCGAGACCAATGTTAGTCTATAATACGAGTATAGTATACGCACGGCGATGTACGAGTATGAACAGAATCGTCGTATTCTTGGCTCTATTTTTCAATTTACGATCCTCAATTTTCCTCCGCATCTGCTAGTAGTTATTTTTGCCTCAGGTTTTATTGATGACTTCCTGTCCAGGGTCAGGGTTGACTTACAATACAAATATATCAGTTCTTTTCATTATATCGTATTTCGAAAACCATACACGATAATGTTTTAAACTATAAAAGCGGTAAAGGGAAAAAAAACGATACCGGCTTATGTATTTCATTCTTGTATTGAGAATTCAAAAAATATTAAGACCTGTATTATTGTATATAAACTTGTTTGATTTTTATACGCAAAAGTAGGTAAAAGTAGAAAAAGTTGAAAGGATGAAAAATTAATAAGTATTTACAATAAAAAAAATGTTCCTCAACATGTTAGACAAATATTGAAGTTTCCAAGTTTCCAGTTTCCAAATTCAAATTGTTCTGAAGCTTTGTCCACTACAAATCACTTAATTCTTATGTGATAATTAATCACTTAATTATAACCAGAGCAACTATGAGCACTAGGAGGACAATAAAGCAGAAGTAATCTCGTGGTTTAATTGTCAGAAACCGAATTATACAATTTAGTTTTACTTTAAATACGATATGTTATAATGGTGAAGGACAAACTGAAGGACAAAATGACACTTAAATGCATAACAGTTCTCGGTAATGTTTTTTATAATGTCTGGAACTACGATTTTGTAAGGATATTAAACAAAGCTATTAAGTTAGATTTATAACTTTTAAATTGTGGGTAATACCGACTATGTTATTCCACGGTTTGAGTCTCAGTTTTGTGCGTTCAACTAAGACCTACTTAGTGAACAGTGCGAGGTCTACAGTGGATAGGGTTTTATGTAAACAATGCGTGATGTGCTTTACTTTCACTTTTGACTTGATTGCTTTTGCGATGCCTCGAGCTCTTTATTTCTTGATATCGGTCTTAAATTAACTCTTATTCTAAAGTTATAAAAAAACCAATTCGTTTTATACAAACATTTAATAACAGTTTAACACTTCCATTTAACAATTTTTGCCGTATTTTGTTTTTTTTTGCCTGATTTCAACCGATATCTTCGCAGTCATTTATTCGTCTCATACCTATCGACACCGAATTCGACGCGCGACCTTCCTGTAATATAAAAAAAAAGTTCGAAATATCACATTTAGGAATATCCTCACTAAACTAACTGATAAACAATAAATTACAAAAAGCTTGTGAACTTAACAGGTTTGAAATTATATATATTATGGAATCTATATCGTATAGAATATGGAAAATTGTGATTTAAAAAGTTTTTTTTTATATAAAATCATTGCAAACATATCTGAATTTTAAATAATTACGTCATCATACGTTATGATTTTATATTGATTACACAGTATTTTAAAACGTTGAAATAAGTCATATTATAGATTGACATCTATATGACTTACGAGTTGTTCGACCCTTTTTATGCTCCACTGCTGGACCGGGTCTCCTCTCATAGTGAAAGGGATAGGACTTACGAGTAGGTCACCCTAATACCCGGACTTCCGACCCCAAACTAGGCACAGGTTGCTTCATGAGATCCAGACAGCTGATAAACTACATACATATATACATATCGTACATTGTTTGTATAAATATTATTATTACACCCAGACTCATTACAAACAAATGGGTAAATATTAAATTTAAGTAACCAATTAAATTTTCCTCAACTTTATGACCAATAAACCACGGTAAGCAGTTTATATTCAATTATTAATTAAAAGAAAAATATAAAATAAAGCCTTTAATTACTCACTAACCGTTCGCATATTATAATCGTATCTAAGTTCCTCACAAAATACTGGTTAGATCCAGTCAATAATTTTGTTGGCAGCGGCAATTGCTATAATTCCCTTACAATATTTTATAATATTTATACCACTGAAACTTCGTATGCTTATAATTCTATGAACTATTAATTCTGCCTACAGATTCATTAACCCGTGTAAAGAAAAGGTCAAGAGAAATTTTGAGTAAAAAGAATTGCTCAGTAACTTAGCAAGAAAAACGACTCCAACTCGCTACGTTCCAATGACTGAATGAATGAACGAACGAGTGAACGAATGAAAGGTTTATTCTCCGGGGACCGGTCCGCCGCAGCGCAAACTGCGTCTACGCGGACTAGCGATTTTATGGATAAGTGGCCAGTTCGTCGGTCGAAACATTTTAAGCCACCTAGGCGTCTGGCGAAGTTTATCGATTGTCATCCAAATATGAAAAGTGGAATCAAAAAAAAATTAAAATCGATCCACAATTGACAAATACATGAAAATACATACGAAAAATAGAACTTAGAACCTCGTCATTTTTGAAGTGGGCTAAAAGTATAAGCAAGGCAATTACCTTATTGAAACCGTACGCACTGATGTAGGGCTCGTCGGTTGGATGCGGCGGCTCCTTGTACAGCCTCCTGATTTGCGGCGCCAGCAGTCGGGGGGCGGGCGGCACGTGCGCCTCGCCGCGGAGACGGTTCACTCTCGACACGATCACGCCTACCACGACCGTTATCACAGCGCCCGCTAGCGTGTACCACATGTACGATACGTGCAACATGGGATTTAGTGCGGGGCTGGAAAATAAAGAAAAAAAATATACACACGGTGAATGTTACAGAACCCGACAGCAAAAACCTAAGGTCGCAGGTCGCAGAACTAAAAATAAGAATAACAATCTATTTAAATATTATAAAATCTATGTAATTATCACGTACGTTGTATGGTTATTAGCTGTCCGGTTATGGTAACAGACATTCGATTGCCTAATTTAGAATCAGATAGATATTATAACAAATTAAATTACGAATATTAATAGCAAATAACAGATTTAAAAAACTGTTTTGTTAACTGCAATACACTAGCAACGTTTAAAACTCCTTTTCATTTTTCTAGCGTCTATATACGATATTTATCAAATATAATTACGTGTTAACAAATTATTTGATACGGAAACAATTACCTGACGTTCGGCGTATCAGCATTTGTATCGAGGTACGTGAAGTTATATTTGCAGCCGTCGATGGACAAGGCTTTGTGTGGGTGCACAATCTGACCTCGCGCTATGGCCAGTTGCGCGGCCAAACACCAAATCGACATCAACACAAGGCCCGACACTCCTCCGACTAAAGCACCCTACAACAAAAAATCATCTGCCCTTATCTAACTTCTAATACGCATCGTGTTCAAACATTTCGTAATTAATTCCACGTCGTATCTAATACTGTATACGGTTACAGATTATTGATATAAGATAGTATATATACTTAAAAAAACCTATGGTGAATTGTCCTTGTTGATAAATAAGTACTTTAATATTCATCATTGCATTATTACTTATATTATATACCTATTACGTATTTCTGTATGAGTTGTTCTTTAATTACAAATTATCAAAATCTAATCATAACTCACAACTATGTGAAATGATAATAAACCCATTTTAATAGCTAGTTAATGATTGTTTAATATACGATATGATCTTAGATGATTAAAATAAAATTGTGGAACTGTTATTCATTTCATGATCATATTAGTTTAAAGTGGTGTTAGTAAAGTAACTTTTACTATGTATACATATGTGTTTATGAGTGTTAAGTGGGAATAGCTACCGTGGCGTCCACCCAGGGCACCAGTATCCCCATAGAGAACACGCCCAGCTGTGGGCCCATCGTCATCGCTTCCAATGTCATTGTCAGTTGCAATATTGTGCCCATTTTTTCCACAACGAACACTAGACCTAAGCAAATAAAACAAAACCTTGAGATAATAATATAAAATAGTACAGAAATCTTTCATAACACTAAAAGAAAATTAATAATAAATCATAACCTTTTAATTCGAAAATTCGTTTGCAACATCGAATGTTTCGCAACACTGCTACCTGCATGTAAAATAGGGAAAACATTTCGCTATACCTTTCAAAACGGAATTCAACATCGCAATGCTTGCGTATAACAAATAGAGAATGCATAGGTACTTATAAAGCATATACCTAAAGGTTTCGTGTAAATATATTAAAACTGAAGTTAAAGTATGTGTTTTACTTGAACATTTTTACGTACCCACACAAAGCGTTCCAAGTATAACAACAACGCCTTTAAGTAGCCAACCAGTTTGCTTGTCCGTCAATTGTCTCTTGTAGAAAGGCTTGTAGAAGTCCTCCAGCACTACAGCGGACATTGAGTTTAGACTTGTCGATAAAGAGCTAGAAAGAAACTTTTCACAAATATTGCTTCGCAAGATGCATTAAGTTGTGGGTAATCATCTCGAATGTAATCATTAGGTAAGAATAAGTACACCTTGTTGGAGGAAGCCTTTACAGCGTTTTAAGAACATCTAAAACATGGGTCGACCAGTAACCCATATCTCAACCAACTCGCACTGGTATAAGCGGTGGGGTATGTTTCAAAACTGCCTCTGTCTAGGTCAAAATCCGTGCCGGAAAAGGGATGTAAAAGGAATAACGGTCACGGTCATATGAATCTCTATACGAAACTGTAAGACAGAAGACTGGGTCGAGGTAGACAGATTAAAGAAAATGAGTAAGACAGATAAAAGAAACACAGGAAACTAATGCGCGTTGCTTTTAATAGATACCTCGCTCATTGAGCTTACGAATAAATTGGAGTACGATCGCAGTAACTCATTTATTATTGACTGGCCTCGTGGTCGAGTGATTAGAGACCCTGACTGCAAAACCGAAGGTCGTGGGTTCGATTCCCGCCCAGGACAAACAATTGTGTGATTAGCACATTTGTTTGTTCTGTGGCTGGTCGTAATAAAAATATCTATATAAGTATTATATTGTATGTACATATGTATGTTTATCAGTTGTCTGATCACCATAACACAGGCATTAAATTGCCTAATTTGGGATCCGACAGCCGTGTGTGGAATTGTCCCCAGTTATTTATTTATTTATAGAATTAAATTAATTGATTGAGATACCTTAAAGCGGCACTGAAGATACCGGCAACAAACACTCCCGGTAGCCCTGGGATGTCTCCGAGTACGTCCATCACTAACAGCGGTAGGAGCTGATCCTTAGCTTTAGCTAACTGAAAATAGATAACAGCTTTATTAAAAAAAGAATACCGATACCACTTTCGACCTACACGCTTTAAAGTCATCCAATATTTCAGTAAGAAAACAGCGACAGAATATATGTAGTATAGGAATTTTACTTTCGTCATAGGTTTAGATTTAAGTATTTGGACCGGGGTGCAAATTCTGGCACACACCTTGGACTTAACAAAATTGTGAGCGTTATTGAGTTCAATTCTATCTTGTTACAATTTTGTAGGAAAATATCATAATATCAATCTTTAAGACGTAAACAACTTTGTAATTCACATTTGGCCAGAATAGTAGAGTATTAACCTTTCTCATATTGAGAGGAGAGGAGAACATTATCGAACAGTGGAACGATATAGCATTGAGGATACAATGTAATTTAATTAAGTAATTCTTTATAAAAGAAAACGTAAAACTACTTAACCTTTGTCTGTAAGGGGTCACAGTCGTGAAAACGAGTGTAGATCAACAGCCCACAGTACAAACAAAAGCAGTACAGAACTGATATACCGATGCAGAACAATAAAACTGCCCTGTAACAAAAAGAAACTGTCAAAGATTGAAAAAAATAAGATGGCTAAATTGATCAATCCGCACCACCATCCTTGAAAGAATACTAAAGTCACGTTTTCAGAAATTCTTATTAGGTATAGCGTTCTTTTGATTAGAAGGAACTTAATTTCACAACTCGCATTGTCATAAAGACCCTACCTGGGTGCTCTACTTATGGGGTATTTTTCGGTCGGTTTGGAAGAATCCAAAAAAATACCACACAAGTCCCCCATAACGAAATAAAACTACTGTTATTTCACGCAGTTATTATATGTAATAAGCCATACCATTGAGCACGACGTAACGTTGGCAGCGCTAGATACCGCTGTACCATAGTCTGATTGACTGAGTTTGCTTGCAACCAGTAAATGAGGCCGCCTATCACCAAATTCCATATCGTGTGACGAGCAGTAGGATCCGGATCCCAACTGAAATAAGTACCTAATTAATGATTTTGAAGTGAATTTAAATGAACCGAATTCTAGGCATGCTACTTTCAGTATTATTATACCGTTACATCAGAGAACAAATAAGTCTGATATTAGGTACTTTGTGTGTTACTTTGTTTTTCACTTTCGTGATGATCTCTTTAGCAACTTCCTATATATAGACAATGCTATACTCTTCACATCAGGCATTTAGTCAAATATCTTTCTTTTACCTGTATTTCTTTCTGTTGAATTCTTATGAAATCAAAGATCTGCAATCAATCTTTTTTACTTTCGATTCTTGCAATGACTTGTTGGCAAACATTTTTATTAATAGCAATATCTTCAAGTTTTATATGTAGTACTTTAAGCATACTTAGGCCCTTCGATCCTCCCGCTATCTATGTTCCGTTGCCACACCGCGGAGAAGCCACCAACATCAAAGGTCCCCTTAATAGCCACCAGAGCCATCGCACCAAACATCACCGTTATCTGGATAACGTCGGTCCATACCACAGCTTGGAGACCACCCTAAAAACAGAAATAAAAATATGTTGAGGGATTAAATCCTATCAAACTATTCCTCTTCACGTATCACAAGACATAATTCATCACATCTGCTGTATTAATTGATTTTGTTGTATGCTATGTCGAACAATGACAAGAAATTTCAGGACTTTTCACTAAGCAACCTGACCGGCACCGAGATTAGTGTGTAGATACTTACAGCACTAGTGTAGAAGATGCAGACCAAACAAACAATTGGAGTAATAATGTGTATGTCCACTCCGGTTACTGAAAACAATACGCACTTCATTACTCAAAAATATTAGACTGGTATTTTAGTAAAAAAATTTGAGCATATGAATGGCCTTTTTTTAAGAAAATATGTTAATTTGTTTACCTTGATTAAAAGCCAAAGCAGGCACATATATAACAATGGGTAACCAGCCTATCTGAAATACGAATTGAACAAGTAAAAAAATATTTAGACCCTTTGTTTAAAACATTTGACAATAATTTACAGGTAATTTATTATAAGATACCAAACAAAATATCGCCACAAAAGTAAAAAAAAGTAAACTCACCAAAGTAAATGCAAAAAGGATCGATCCAAACAGTCTAACTCTATTATCAAATCTCATCGATAAGTACTGAAAAAAATACAGAACATCCTCAGATTACTCCAAGTCTTTATAGTAAATAATTTAAGTACCGGTCGTCCATAGTTTTTCATTGGCGCAGATTAACGACTTCTAACCAATCGTTTTTTTTCTCCTTACAATTGATTTCTCTTACTCCCCAATTTCAAAGCTGTCAGAGCTACCCAAGCATTCGACGAACCTACATCTGATAAATTGGAAAATCCAGAACGAACAACATTACCTACGTGTACGATCTTTTTAAATTGAAAAAAAAAACTTTACGAAAAAATCATTGCAAATTCCGCGTTCATTATTATAATTGCTCTATATAAAGATTTTTTAGTTATCCTCTAAAAATATTAAGGAATTTCCCATTTTAAAAACAACAATGCATACCATACATATCATTTATTACTGTCGGTAATGTTTGCTACGCTAACGATCAATTTCAATGTCTTTAAGCTGCCAGACCCCTCCTGAATACAAGTGGGTAAGCGGTAACCGCTGCACTTATTTATTTATGACGCTAGACAGAAGTCATTTGTATTGTACTCCATGTCACAATTTGTGGTTGAGCAAAACAGTTATAATAGACGAGTTTCCACTCATCTGTGAATGGCAGTGATACTTAAGGACCTACTCAACGTCAGCTTTAGATGAGATTGAATACAGACTTTGATCGGCTGCATTGAAAGTAAGTCCTAGTGCATTCATTATACCTCACATTTTTAAAGAAGGTATGAAATAACATAATAGGTATAAGTTTATTTCAAAACGACATTAGGATGCGAGTGACCTGTATTAATATCTAAGGTTACAAAAACAAATTAAAAGCATTACGTTATAATTACCTCGTAATTAGACGTGATCTTCAGTTCATGGAACACTGGCAGGTAGACTTGAGTCATTACGATCGACATTAAAAATATACCAATAATTATAAAACCGTATTGCGTGCCGTGCATGTAAACCTCCGTGGGAGATCCCAATAATGTAATCCCTGAAACAAAACTACAACAAAAATAAACATTTTAAACGAACCCATTCCAATTTTGGCGTACAAGCACCACCACTTCACCTCAGCCGCAAAGTAATAGTGCTCCAATTGATGTGTTTTGACTTAAAATATGAGGTAGACAGGCCTCATGACTTTTACTATGATAGGTACAGTTTAGCACTCATAATTACTATAAGAGTTTTATTTATATTGTTGATGTTATTAATATCAGATCTGCATCCCCAATAAGGCATTCCTATAGTCTAATAACTACGTTTACATTTGTGGTTTGTTAGTGAATTTAATAATTAACGTCTTTGATCGTTTAGAATTCAGTAAGGAGACGCTCAATTGATGAGGCAGAGTAACCAGAATATTGAAATAGTATTAGATTGTTCAATTTATTTAATTCTCTTTGACTGTATCTCCAATATATTAATTTACTGACCTGGCTACCAGAGACATAGATACTGGAATGACTTTCATATTCCTACCGCCGAGAAGGTAGTCATTTTGTGTCGTCTGCTTCTTCATGAAACCCCAATAAACGCCCACGAGCGCGCTGATAGCGAGCATGAACACGAACACCACGTAATCCACCCACGAAAACGTTTGCAACTGATACGGTATATCGTTTACTTCACCCCCAATATCTCCCATCGTGACGGGTGTCTGATAGCATGTGTCACATAAATATGACCCACCAGAAGGGCACCCACGTACGGATTGCACTTGAGGCCGCTGAGATATAAGCTCAATCTGTTACAATGAAACAATTACGATAACTCGCAATTTAAAACAGGATGTTGCGAGATCCCCTCAATAAAGACTAGGAGCGAATCGGGTACCGACCAATACCTACTTAAAAACCTAGCATAGTAAAACCTCTAGTACGTTTTGGTACAAATCAAGGTTGAATTCCTCCATTAAGGACACGTAAATGCTTTTTTTTATCTTGTTATTTTAAATAAAATGATATTTCCGTAATTGCAAGGGAAATTTCTTAGTTAATCAATAATAAAACCGTGCCAGAGCAGGGCTCAAACACACCAATTTGCTCTGCAGATGTTCAGAACTATCCGAATTGCGAAACCAACTTTCAAAGGGATTTTGTTATACAGAATAAATTGTCATAAATGTTGATTAATTACATAAATATCAAGTTGAGGAATAATTTCAAATAAAATTGCAAAGGCCCTGAATCATAAATCAATTTATATTATAATTTCTCATAACAATTATTTTAAAAATCCATTAGATTCTCTCTTTGCTTCCCGTGTTTCTATTCTTTCTCGAAGCAACGCTTTACCTAGGGCTTCGTCGAGGCATTTTGCTGCAATTCTGAAAATATGAAAACGGAAAATAATGAGGGATTATCAATTCCCAGTTATTGGTCCCATAGGTAAAAAATTATAGAGGTTATTGACTAGTCATGTTACGATGATGTGACTACTCATACATAAGTGTATATAAATTAAATCGTTTGTTGTGGATTGTGGATATTGATTACATTTCAAAAATAAAGAATCCTTACAAGCCTTGATTGATAGCCACTTTCAATGTTTGGGAAGAAACACTGCCGGGTCCATTCAAACACATCATGCTGCATTTGCACTTAACATCATTTATCTTATCCAATTTATCGGCAGTCACATAATACTTCAGATTTCCCGTTACTCCTATAACAATTGAAACGACACAACACGTTTCCTCTTCAGCCGTGGGGTCCACAACGCATGTGTCGCCTATTTTACTTAGTGTCACCTGCATAAAAGAAAGTATTTTCATATAAAAGCAAAGGTTTAGCCACCTGTGACTACTGGCAGCTCGTTTACTACTCTCATTAAAAAAAAGGTTAGATACAGTTAGAAATAAAGAAGGAGAATTTCTTACCAATAGTGGCACTGTGCCTACGTTCAGGAATCTGCTGTCGTATGGATCATCAGACAACTGCAAGTCGACGGTGCCTCCGTCCATCACTAAAGCATTCACAAACGGTATACGCGTGTTAAACAACGCAGCCTTCACCGCAAGTGACACGGCATCACACAAATTGCCACCACATTCCAAAATCTGTGAAACAAATTTCATATGAACTAGAGTAGAAGGCTTTTTTATGTGAAACAATTTTGAGATAAGCATGCAGTCTAAATAGGTATTTGTTTCATTTTTATATCCCTCACTTCAGTGTGGTATAGCATTCAATAGAACCTTTTATGAATTTTCATTATGACGCCTATCACTTATGTAGGTTTTACCTGTTCTACCTTGGTGTAAAACTTAGAGAGAATTCAAAGCCAAAGCGCAATCCAAATATAGCCAGGGGACATGATGATGCTTACCAATATATCTACATACAATTTCCAGCATTGTTTCCCTGTAAGTATACACAGCTGTTTCAAGTCAAACGCCTGTGCGGAATAAAATGCTTGTTTTAGCATATTTGAAATGTTAGTGGCTAGCTGTTCTCCACCGCGACCCTCAAATTCTGGAGTTGCGTTTGCAGAACTGTAAATTAATTTAACATTCAGTAAATGTGTATAAATAACTACAGTCTTCTTCATCTCGGTGCCCTATCGTAACGGATGTCAGCGATAATCTCTCTAAAAATTTCCCGATCTTCAGTCCTTCTCTTTAGTTTTTAGATGGTAGAACCTGTATATGGTTAGCCCAGAGAAGTACCACCGCCACACCTATTTCTGCCGTGAAGCAGAGCATTCTATGTTTCGGTCTGAAGGGTGTGGATGCCGGTCCACTTGTATACCAGAGGCCACCATCTTAGTACAGTAGCAATGCATCTGTGTCAGACTTCTGACAGTAACTACTAACACTTACTAATTGCATCTACTAACACATACTAACTGGACTAATATCACTAACGGTCCCTTTCCTGCAGTCCTGTTACTAAAGAATACTCACCAATTAATTCTTATTAACACCTTATACTAACCGAATTCACACTAACAGTCCCTATAGCCCTTTTAGGAGTCGGTTATAGATGTCCATGGGCGGGAGCAGCCACTTGTGACTGCTGCCTGCTCGTTTGCTACTCTTTTCAAATATTAAAAAAAAAAAGTTCAACAGCCCTTTTAATGCCTGTCCAGACTTTTCGGTTGTCATATCATGTGATTCTTCTCTGGCCTATGCCAGATAATAACTGAAGTAGAAGGTAAAAAGTCAAGGTTGCAGCCTCTAAAAATTATTTGTCTTTACCGAACCCTATAGAAAATAAGCCATATTTTCTTTACAATTTGTAACAAAAATATGGCTGTATAATATTCACAATTGCCAAACAGTAGCATAACAACTATGTACAAGAATAGATAAGACATATATCTATAAGATTTATACACATTATACGTAGCTATCTTTGTACGTTCATTATCTTTATTGGAATGTTTTATAATATGCTGCATTGTCTTCTACCTGATAAACTGATGAGTCTAATCCAGTAAACACTTTGGCATTCCAACAAAAACAGTTAATTCATCAATGATATTGCTTAACTTTTTTAGGCTTGTATTTGACCATGAGTTTATCTGGTAGTAAGTGATGTAGAACAACTCCCTTAACCCTTTTTACACCAAGATAGTTACATATGGTCCGCTAAAGAATGTTAAATATTTTTGTGTGGTATTTAATACGTGAAGTATCAAACATAATTAACACAGAAACCTGATATGTATTTAAAGCATACAGTAGTAAAGGGGATTACGTCATATATACTTAACCCACCAGTCAACAAAAAATTCAATTTTTCCTGAATCTGGTTTATCCAGGGTTGGTACATCAACCTCTGTTTTCACTCCAACAAGGATATCCGTGTTTGCAAGTCTGAGTCTAGCAGAACCACTAGCGTGGCTTACCACATCAGTCTCAAGTTCCATAGGTCTGTAGTCTATGTTAGCTCTTCCATCGGCTCTATAATCTTCCTGGAACAGAAAAAAAAACATTAGGGTAAACAGAACATTTTATTAATAAAAATGTCTAAAATGGTTCTTAAACTTTCAATACACTTTGTAACAGGTACATACTTTTGAGCAACAAGCGCGGATTAGTGCCTATTACTATTGATTGAACCATAAAAAACGGATTTATGTTATAATTGGAAGAATTACAGTTTAGTTTTTATTTTGGAAAATTGTGCCCAAAGAGCATATATACATAAATAGTATAGAATTTAGTATATATAGAATATAGTATATAGTATTTTAAAAGTTATATTTCAAATAATATATAATAAGGAATTACGATGTATCGAAAGCCAAACGTATGTATGCTTGTCCTTACTTAAAGATTCTCATATCGTAAAAGTGTCATGTACCTGTACTCCGTGTAATATATACACTCGTTCCATATGGCTTAACAAAATATTTGCCATTACTAATAATTTTTGGTACTAGTTTTTAAATTTATACTTGTTTACTATTTACTGTTTTGAAAATTTGGCAGCCACGCGAACCCGCTCACTGGCAACCGGCTAATACATGACATGATGACAGTTGACACTTGATAATCTTTGACAGTTATTTTTAATATCACTTATCTATGATAAGAATCTAATCGTGACAGCCAAGTATTTATTTAAAGCAGGTTGCTAGGTAATCATTATTTAAAAAAATCATTTTTTCTCGTGCCGGTTTTTTAGGTAGCAAAATTCGTTTCAAATTGTCTATGTATTCATGGACCTTACTACTTTTATGTAAAATTTTCGCAGCAAAACGACTAGTAAAGTTTTTATTCTAATTTCTTAAATATGCAGATGCAGAGATAATGCAGATGATAATGAGGTGGATGGAATCATACCTTAGCAAGCGTTCTCAGGCAGTAGTAGTAGGAGGATCCCGTTCCGACTTCATTGAT